>CAJNDV010033397.1:0-54449 GCA_905221635.1 Symbiodinium sp. CCMP2456 | reverse complement strand
ATCCTTTGCGAGTTGTTGCGACTTTCCGGGAGGCTTCCGTCCTTCTGCCGTGGCTTTCCTTCGACTCCTTGCGTCTTCCACCCCCAGATACAAGAGACCCGGAGCGACGTATTTTAGTTTCTGCTGATTACACTGTCGGTGGTCGTCCATGTGACGAGACAGTGCTGTGGCACTCTCATGTCTCATGTAAGCAACAGCCGGTGCTTCTTGATTTCTTGGGATGGGCCCAATGCAGTGCTTCACTCATCGTCGGGTTGTCTGTTGTTGGACTGCTGTCGTCCTTGTCTGTGCCATCACCTGTCCGAAATTACAAGTCCATTGAGCCTGGGCTTGCTTCGCTACGGCTCTTCGCTGACATTGTACGGGGGACCTTCTTCCTTTGGTCCAAAGGGGTGCGCGCCTTTGTTGTGACTGCCCAGCTTGACTGCCCTGGACTTTTGGCTCTGGGTAACCTCGCCCCTTTTAAGGAGCGCCTTGGCGGTCAGGAGGTGATGTCCAACTTCCACGGGGTTTCGACAGCCGGTTTTTGTTTCACTTCAATTAATGCATGCACATAGGCTGCGCCCGAATCGGACTCTGTGCCTTCGAAAGCGAAAGCGAAATGTATGTATGTATGTATTTATGTATGTGTGTATACAAACACGCACTTACACAAATATACATGCACACATGTACATACACACTCTGCATTCATAGATGGATAGATGGATAGATAGTTAGATAGATAGATAGATAGATAGATAGAAAGATAGATAGACAGATAGATAGGTAGGTAGATAGATAGATATTTAGAGAGATAGATAGGTTGACAGATCGATCGATGGATGGATAGACAGTAGATAGTTACATAGACAGACATACACACATATACATGCATGCTGCATGCATTTATGAGATTCCGGCTCCCGGTTCGCTGACACCCGGTCGTTGCAGCACCCAAACCGCACCGCCACACGCCACACAGCAGCGGGAGAGAACGAGAGTTCAGCAACCATGATGCCAATACCGAAGAATGCAGGCAGCCGAACGAAACATACCACGGAGGGGGGAGGATAGACCGCCAACCATGCCAACCATGATGATAATACAAGATCCAGAGACTCCAAGCAGACCCCCTGACAACCATGTATATGTCTGCTGTGACATGGGGGATTGTCTCTCTCCACTCAGGCTTTCGGGCATGAAGTGGGAGCGGGTTTCCACTGACCGGCTTCGGCACCGAGCCTGGAAATCGGCACCATACCGCAGGCACCTTTTGAAATTGCGACAGGTCATGCAACTGGACCACTGGTCTGCTTTGCACGACAGCAGACTCTGTGCCCCGATGCCTTACGCCCCAGGGGATGCTCTTGGCAGGCTCCGAAGGATCTGGAGGCGGCTTCTGCGAGCGCTCTGGAACATGCGCTAGGCTTGGGGCTTTGACTGGCTTTGACTTTGACGTGGTCCGCTTATTCGTGTGCAGTCGAGCAGTCCTGCGCAGTGGCCCGGCAGATGATGCGCTGCTTCAGCGTCCTGCCCGGCATCATCCTCTTCTTAGGTCTTTCCCTTTTTTGCAGCGAGAAACAGTCTGCTCCTCCCTCTCTCCACAAGTTTCTGTCATTGGCACCTGGCCGAGGGCCGCTGCGGCGTTCGTGGCGGGAGCGTCTGCAGCCACGGATGATCCGCAGTTGGACGCTGTCGATACGAGGACTCAGTGCACGGGCGAGTCGTGAGATGATGTGACTCTACATTTATACTAATATATATATATATATATATGTACATATACATACACAACTAACTCAGACATCATCGGTTTATGTGTCCATCCGGCATGTCTCCACCATCCGTGTCTGGTCGACTCGGCTGCGCACTTCAATGCCACGCTTGTCGAACATATGCCTGATCGGAAGTGGGGCTTGTTGCATGCTGTTGGTGAGAAGGCTGAGGTGTCGTCAATGATGGTGGAGAGAAGTAAGTGGGTCACTGGGTCCGAGTCCGAAGTGCAATCTCTGCCTCAGGTGCGGATGCAGTGCGTCGTTGTCCGTCGAGCCAATCTGGCCCCAGCAGTCCAGCCAGCCGGTGCCGTACAACTGGGCAAGCAGGCATAGCAGGCAAGCGGGGTGCCCTCCCAGGGCTTGGAAGCCTTACAACCCCGAAGCCCTGGCCTGCAGAAGCCTTAAAACAAAGACCTTACGGTCAAAGGCGAGCAAAGATGCCTTCCCGTTCAGCTTGCCACTCATGACATCGGCAGACTAATGCAATGGGACCCCCTTAGATCCCCGTTTGGAAATGATTGCGCCCGGCCCAGTCCATGGAAGAGGAATATGCCAATGAGATCCCCCCAAACCCCCGAAAGCAGGCTTTCACTACGAAACTGCAATTCAGAGATGCATGTGAAAGCAAGCCCTCCGCGACAGAAGCGGCACACTGAAAAACCTGACAAACCACGAACACCCAAATCCTGAGAGCCCTTCCAGTGCTTCGAAGCGGTCGTCTTCCACGAAGCGGGGCTGAGCACAAGGTCCAGCTTACCGAGCTTAGGATGTAAGGCAGAGCTTGTTGGATCTGGGCTTCTACCAGTCTTCGGATTCTAT
The DNA here is from genome assembly GCA_905221635.1 of Symbiodinium sp. CCMP2456. Classification (NCBI taxonomy): domain Eukaryota; class Dinophyceae; order Suessiales; family Symbiodiniaceae; genus Symbiodinium; species Symbiodinium sp. CCMP2456. The sequence continues at coordinate 51,873 of CAJNDV010033397.1, read as the reverse complement.
CTGCTTACCAGGTTTCGGTCGGTTCTGACGCCGCCCGTTTTCCTAGTGACTCATACAGCCGCCACTGCTTCGAAGTCGTTTATGCCTGAATGCCTCACTACACTAGTCACTACACAACCCGTCACACGATTCAAACCACAACCATGTAATGCCTTGCATGCACGCCCCTATGGACGAACAGTCCTGACGGTCCCATCAGCAAACCTGCATGCCGCAAGCTGAGAAACTGGCATTCGGCTCCACTCGCCGCATGTCAGGTCGAACGGGCTGAAGCAAGTTGGAGATACAGATGGCACAGAAGCATTGAAGTCGAAGCTGAGCATGGTCCGACTGTCTGCCACATAACCCCTAGGCCCAGGCTACATCTGATTTCAGAGCTTTGCACGTCCACCCGGGTCCTCAACCGGAGGTCGAATCTCGGCTGGGACGGAGTCGAAGTACCTTCACAGGCGGAAGCAAACTAGCAAAACTCTGCTGCCAAAGTCTGACGCGTCTTACTTACTGAGTTAGACTGAAGACTCCGAGTCGTTCTGCGACGTCCGCTACCGCCACGAACAAGGAACCAGAAACCGATCCCCTCAGCTCCGAACCTCCGCAGGGGCGCTGGCCGGCGGCTATCCGAGCCGATAAGGCTCCAGTCCTGCAAGCATCTTCCGGCTTCGGGGTTAGAGAGACCATGCCGATGTGCAACAGTGCCCAGTTCCATGCTCGGGTCTGTCCAACATGAATGGTTTGGCACCGGGCCTCTTTCCACTTGGGTCTGCTTTTCTTCTTCTTCACTGGAGTCGGGGAGCCAGCCTCCACAAACCTCAACAAAAGCAACAAGGTTCGTGGAGGGTCTTGCTTCCTTACCCAGCGGTCCGAATTCCGCAGTTTCGGGGGTTGGAAGCTGACTTCCAGGAGATCGCTCCGTGCCTGTTAATCTGTGCCCTGCAGTTGCATTCTTTGAAGATCAGCGGTGGCTGCGGTAGCTTCATACTATCTGCAAATTTTGTAGCTATGCACTCGGGAAATTTGGGGGGCACTAACTAGCTCTGTCGATGCGAATTTGCAGTCGCTGCGACAGTTGTATGATATCTGCAAAGGCTTCCTCAAAAGATGGCCACTGGAGTTTAAAGAGTGCGGCATCTTCAGATCACGCCGGCCTGGGGTCTTCATTGGTTCTGCAAGTTCAGTTTTGTGGTTCTTCAAGTTCTCCCAACATGTCATTGTTGTCTGCTCGTGTTTGCCTCTTTGTGCTCTCTTAGGAGTGCATTCAAAAACCCTTTCAACGGCTTCGGGGTTCCCGCAAGGTCTTACTGTTACTGGCCGCCACTCATACCAGCCTGACTGTACACAGTGATCAGGAAGCTGGCGAGTCAGGTGAGTCTTGGGTGCAGGCACAAAGCAAGACGGCTCTTGTACAGAGACAAGCGAACTACTCCCAACATCAGCACAGAAATGGCATTGCCAGGTTCGGACGCACGCGCAGCCTGGCTAAATTATTGCCGAAGAGATGCCTCTCGCCATCGGAGTCCTGCATCTGTGTCCCGATGTCATTTCTTGTAAAATGCAAGTGCGTGTGAGAGACAGTACACCCCTCCTTATTGAAATAATGACCTTCACAGCACACCTTCGGCCCGGCCAGAAAGTCAAGTCTGGACTGCTTGCGCCGAATGCCACCCCGAATAGCTGTGTAAAGGGTTGTGCACTCTTCAGGACACAATCTGCCTGCAACAGATAACGATACTCAGACCGATACGACCAGCAACAGCCCAAACAAGGTCTCCTGCAACCACTGGCCCTCACAATTGTATCTAATGCGAGGATTCACTCCCAACCCTGGCTTCTCCTGCCATGCTCCCGGACCAAGGCCTCCACATGCTCTGAGGCTTTAGGTTCAGGCTTTAGAGCTTTAGGCTGAAGGGCTGTAAGGGCTTACGACATTTAGAGCTTCCATGAGGATCTGGTAACAGTAGCATCGTAACACAGATCGCGATCCTTGCCCCGGAAGCATCGGTTCGAAAGACGCACGGCATCCTGTTAAGTCGAACCAGGACGAAAAGGTGGCATTCTTCTTTTGCTCTGGCACTGATCCTTTTGTACTGGCGCCTATGCTACAGCGATGTGATTGGGCTCCTGAGTGTGCAGTTACAATACGAGAGATCGGAAGTGTGAAGAGTTCTTCAGGGTAATGCACGCGCCAGCTCAGAAGTTCAAGCAACCGTGAACATCAGTCGTCACACCGTAGCAGCGCATGTACCACTGAGGGGCGTGGTACAGTTCAGAGCGAATCTGCAGTCGTTCGCGCCTTCGCCAAGCGCCTGCCATGCCGCCGTCCGCGCCTGCTTGGAAGGGCATGTACAGTAGAGCAAGAGACCATAGATGAAACAATAACAACAATAATCTTATATATACATATATATATATATATTATTATATAAACTCACGGTTCTTCGCCCAAACGCACAGAGTCTCCCCGAGCAGCATCCGAGTTGGGCTCGGCGCCTCCGCTGCTTCCCAGGCCTGGGCCAGGGCCTCGGCGCACCAAAGCAGCCTCTGCCCTCTAAGGCCAAGATGGAAGCCATGGACCTCTTATAGGAAATTATAGGAAATTATAGGAAGTTATAGGAAATTATAGGAAGTTATAGGAAGCTATAGGAAATTATAAGGAAAAATATTTTTTCCCCCTCTAATATGTTTAGTACATGGACGATATTGGACGATGGATGCAAGGAGAATGAGAAGTGTCGCAAGGCGGCAGCGACAATGGCCGCGGCAGGCAGCAGCTCGGCGGCAGCGACTGAGGCTCAGTGATTCGGCACTCGGGCCATGCGCCCCAGGAGGCGCGCTGTCACCAATATGCACGATCAAGTTGTTAACTCTTCCAGCGCTGAGAGGAAGTAGACACGTGGACACTTCCTTTTTGCAGATCTGTACAATCCTGATGTATCCAGATTGCTTGGTGGGTAGAGAGTCTGCAAGTTTTTCATCAGCATGGATTTTGGAGTTCACCCTCCTTCCAAAATACTTCGCTTCAGAAATCAAGCTTATGAGGGTGCTGCGTAGCCGCGTAGCCGAAGCTGAGGCATGGGCATCCCAATCCTGCGGTCGGAGAAGCTGCTGCACTTCCTTCGCACAAGATAATAATAATAATAGTAATAATAATAATAATAATAATAATCGTAATAATAATGATAATAATAATGATAATAATGATAATGATAATAATGATAATGATAATAATAATAATAATAAGCTGCAGGCCCAGCCCTCTTCGACTTCCCGCACTCGGACTCCACTCTTTGATTCATCTTGCCGGAGCTGCCTCGGGTGGGTCGAAGGGGAGCCCTTCCGGCCGAGCAAGATCCAGGTCCGCGTCGAGGTCCCTGAAGGCAGCGGCACATGTGGGTCTACGCCTTCATCTTCACATGTTGAGACTGCTTGACATGTGGCCTCCGCCCTTCTTCAACAAACTCCCCCCCTCTCTCTCTTTAGCGTTCGAAACTCCCCGCACCGATGGCCCCGTGTGTTATGCGCTTTGTAGGAGAGTGGTGACCGCCGTTCCTAGCTCCCGAGACTGTTCGCTAAAGCAAACACACCTGCATCTCTCTCTCTCTCTCTCGCGATCTCGCTCTCTTTGCAATCTCTGCAGTTGGGGCACAAGTCTTCATTCTCCAGCATGGTCTCCTTCACGAGATCGTAAGATCCAGGACGATTTGTTGAAGACATGACATCTCTATCTTGGACTGGCAAAGGCAGGCAGGTGATGATCAGAAGCTACATAGTCACCCTGCGGCGACGGATCCTCTGCCACTTCCGCCATGCCCGGAGCTCAAAGTTCAGATGTCCAAGGGATTTGCCGATCACGAGGAACTGAGTATTCATGCTGCTGCCGATGAATCACAGTCTTGGTATTCAGACTGCGTAGTTAGAGTGTAGTGCTGCTTCAGGGTGCCCTGTGGACTTTGTTTGCCATGCCCATGGAACTATACGGCCGCTGCGAGTCGAGAACGCACGGAAGATGCTGCGAAAGACCGCCGGGCGACTTCCACCATCTTGAAAATAAACGAAACAAAACGTGAAGCTGCCGGAACTGTAGGCTGATCCTGAATCAAACTGTGAGCGACGCTTCATGGTCGCTTCGTCACCTCCATGCCAGACACCGTCGAGGTGGAATGCATGCCGCATGCCATCTTTAGCACCATGCCTTTTGTGGTCGGAGTTGCTATGTCAGACTGGTCTATCGGAAATCATTGCCGGGCACCGCTACAGCACGGGCAAACCGAGTGCAGGCAGCGTGGCATCGACAAGAATCGCAGACTTGGCGGTTCAGGTCGGCAAGCGGAGCACACGTTCTCGGAACTTCTTGCAGGAGCTACTTGGACCCAGGAATCAAACGACACTTCAACTGACAGGAACGCTGTGCCGCTTGCGACAAGGCTTAACAGAACACCTACAGTTGTTTCGCTGCAAGGTACCGTGCCAGCAACTGCGTGGAATGGGACCGCCGGTCAGATTATGCATCCGCCCTTCGCTTTGACAGCGCTACATGAACCTTGTGAATTCTGGGGAACACGGGCTGCTTAATCTTAGAGTCTTAGAGCCACTGGTCTATTCACAACAAGGATCGGGGAGTGAAGGAAGTGGAAGGGTTGATATCTTTCAGGGTTGCGGCTTCTCGACCAAACGAGGGGGGAAGCATTGGCTAAGGTGAGTGTGCAAAGACTGGCAATGAGGTTGAGTGTGCGGATGCTGGCACAACCTCCGTGTCGCGACAGCCGGGCTCTTGCAACTGACACGTCACTGGTACAAGGCTGGATGTGACAGTCATGCAGCCGATGCAAGTTGCTAGGACGGTTTTACTTGAGCTGATTGCGAATGGTGTGACTCCGCAGCTCTGTTCAGAGAACTACCGGAAGCCGCACCTTCCGCTGCGGCACACATCCCACTATGATTCAAATCCGCTCGCAACTCACAGCTATCGAAACCAGGCACCCCAGAATGTCCCGGCAGCCTCGCCGGGTCTATTTGGACAGTTAGTAAAATTTACTGGCGCTGGCACCATACCTGAGAACTGAAACAAAGGTACAACTTTCGTCTCAGCTGCACGACTTTGAAAAGGCACGAGTGTGCTCCTAAATCATTCCACCGAGCGTGCGACTGCTAATGCGGTGGAGAATGACTGGTGGACCAGCTCGGCCCGCTTCCAAAGCCCGGTCAGGGATGGTCCACCCGCTTTTCCAACGTAGAAAATACAGACAGTAGCAGAGCAGATCGATTCTATCTTCTGCCACCAGCAAGCGCAGCAGACGCGTCCTGAAGGCAAAAAGGACGGCACGGGCAGCTCTAAGGAGAGCATCAAAGCCAAAATACTTCTGGCAACAACCCGCCGTCAAGATGGCCCTGCGGTGAGAGCACCCACAAGCTGACAGCTCGCAAAATGACTCCAATCTGATTGACGAAAGTTTGGACACAGACATGCAATTCGAATAACTTTGTTCCTTGGAGCACAGGCAGACTCGTAAGGCCGTCATATAACAAGCTGCCACAGAACAGCTGCGTGGAGGTTCAGCGTGCATCCAACCGGTCATCGTTATGTTGCTCTGGACACAGGTGCTCACTGCTGAAACCAGTATTCTGCATTGCTGGCCATCCAAGCTAAATTGTTGCTCTGGTCAGGCGTCATATGGTGGAGGACTCGGTCCTCCGCCATGCCAGAGGCTGACCCACAGACAAGATGTTGCAGCCCGGCTATCCAATCTTCCACGACATGCCGCTACCTGCATGTCGCCATATCAATCTGTATCAAAAGTATTTCAAATTTTGAAGCTATTGCAGCTATTGTAAGGCACTGACAGGAAACACATGGCATGCTACTTCGATCATCTTTGGACTGCGGCCTCGATCAAAGCACCTGTGCGCCCGAGTACCAGCGCTCTACGGCAGAGGGGCACTCGGCACCTGAGGCTCTGAGACTCTGAGGACCTGTGGCAGGAGAGGCCACTTTCACAAGCTTGTGCACCGAGAAGTAGCAATCTCACTCCGGCCGCGAGAACAAGAGTTACAAGCACCAAGCACTTGGCTGCTTGTGCGGTCAGCAGCATAACGCAAATACTCCATCAAAACGACTGTGATTGGGATCATTCGCGCGCACATTATGCCCCGACTGTGCTGTTGCAAACAAGTTGCAATAATCACATCGTCAGCGGCACGCGAGGGTCCCAAAACAGCAAAACTGCCAGTGAGACTAAGACCATTTGGTCTTCACTCCTCACCTCGGCTGGGACTTCGCATGTTGGAGCCCTGATATCTACGTGCCACGGACAGAGACGCAGAGGGGGAAGCGCGGAGAGAGTCAAACACAGAGAAAGAGAGAGAGAGAGAGATGCGGGAAACCCCGCCAAGTACTCACCCTCAGCAGAACTTTGCACTGGCTGAAGCGGCCATCTAAGAAGCTGTCCCTGCCCTTGTCACTGAAAACGATCGTTTTCTGAGGTTCCGGAATTAGGCAGCTGGCTGTTCGGGATCAGCTCGAGTGGGGGCGGGCCCTCAGCTCTCAGGCAACTCAGGCAACTTGCTCGTTCGAGCTGCCAGAGGACACTCCATCACCATCGGCGAACTTTCGGTGCAGCACCAAAATCCTCTTACGAAACTTGCACACATCCAAAGGCTGCGGCAGCAAGAGCCCATCCGAGATCCGCACATCATCGTCGCTGTCCTCGCCATTCTCTTCCAGGACAAGATGATCAGCATGGACCTGCTCAAGCTGCGGTAATAGTTCCGCTGCTGCAGCGGAGACCGACTTCTGGAGATCAGGTTAACAGGCAACACGACAACGTTTCATGCACATGTTGACTTCACTGTTTGGAGGATCGCCACACGCGCAAGGCAAGCTGCTCACCTAGCCTTACCCTATTCACGGGGGGCCGTTTCGGAAACATCTTGTACCCTTTGAAATCTCCAAGATTACCCGACACAAGCCTGCAAAGGCTGGAAGCTGACAACGGCATGCACAAGCTCGCAATATGCGGTTGCCGGCAGATGCCGGGAGCAAGTTCGGAGTCCCCGGCCCGCCTGTGGGGCCACGTCGCTCTCCGAATCCCAGGCCAGGCCTTCGTCTTCCGATTCCTGGAGACAGGACGTGGCTTCGGCTGGAGGGCTTGGAGCTTTGGGAATCCGTAAATTTGTCTATCTCCCTACGAGTACCTGCAACTACCTGCATACCGGCATATGCATCTGTGTGTCTAAAGTCTTCATCTATGCCTACTCAGCTAACTCTCCGTGCACGGTATGTCTGTCGGTCATAGCATCGGACTTCATCACATCAGAATCGGAACACCCTATGATATAACCTGATTCCTGCCCACCCTGCGCCCATTGGACGATTCGCAAGAATCGAGGCACCAGCCTTCTGATGTCATCCCGATACACATCTCTGCACAGAGTCCCGAACATCCAAAAGACAAAAACAAACACAATTGAATCATGCTTCCGCTCCTCACGTCTCTTCATTATATTTAATTGGTTTGTTCTATCTTTTCGGTTTCCTTCTTATTTCCTTTACACTTAACTTTGCCACCTAACCTATACTATAATGAGTGAGTGAACAGCGAGATCGGAATCACGAACAAGAGAATGAAACAAATGAAAGATAATGAAGCGAATTAACTGAGCGGAAGCATGCTTTCATTTCTCTTTTTCGTGCCAAAGGACCAAATTATTAAAGTGAACACGCACTGCGCTCTCTTCATTTCTCCTTTTGCTGTCTAGCTCCATACATCTCCACAAGCCAACCCGAGGGTCAGGCCACCAGCGCCGCCTGTGCAGAGGCAGCCGCAGTAGTGGAGGTGCTGGAGGATGCCTTCCAAAGGGGCCATGCTGTTTATCCTCTCTAAATAGTCTTGACAGATGCACAGCGGCAATCAGAGGCAAAGAGGGCAAGAAGGAGCACGGCCTGAAGTGTGACGCCCTCTACACGCTTGCAGCGGTCGCGGGATGAAGTGTCGGGGCTGAGACAGAGAGAGGGGACGGAGTGAGACAGGAAGCCTTCCGCCGGAGCGATGTTGACGATGTTTCGGAACTACTCTCCATTCCAATCCAAAGAAAAAGAGTGTCGCAACTTGAATCTCTGTGCGACGCCTGTGCCACAGATTGCGACACAGAGTGAGTGCAAGCTTCAATGCCCTTTTCGTCTTCAAGCCTGTGCTTTATGCCAGTTTCTGGCTGCAAAGCTCTCCATTCGTCATCCTACATAGCAGATTGGTGCATCACCTCCAAAAGTACCCCACCGAAGCTTCGACTACCTGACTACCTCTACATGATACCAAACCCGACTAGCAATCCTGGGGATGACAGACCTCCTTGCAAGACAGAGCTTGGCGTGCCAGGTATCTTAAAAGATGCCGACAAGGCGGTCGCACAGTCTTAAAAGTGACTTCGTGCCCATGAAGCCAGCGCAGCTCAGGACACGATGCGGGGCCGGAACTTGCGCTTCGGCTTCGGAGGTGGCGGGGGAGTTCGCTTCCCGGCCTGCAGAGTCGGGAACTTGGGGTTCAGGCTGAAGGGCTGTGAGGGCTCTCGGGCTAAAGGCGCTGAAGACATACAAGGCTATGCATTTCACATCATTTCACAGATCTTTGCAGCGACTCTGCAAGCCACAGAGCAACGCTCAACCATAGTATCCCAAGGAGTAAGGGGGCGAACTCGCAGCCTGAGGATTCTTCAGAGCAGCTAGCAGAGCACAGATGCGTTGCTAGGACTTCGAGAAGAACACCGCTCTTTCCTCCGCATCCAACGTGTCTGTCATCTCCCTATGTACAGTCTCGAATCCCTTCGGCCAAACCAGGAAAGCGGTGTGGCACCAGCGATAGATAAGCTCGAGCCCTCCTCTTCATGCTCGGGCTTCAGAACCTTGAGCTCGGAACAGGGCTGGCCCTGTCCCTGAGCCTCAAAGCCCGGCTGCGGTCCGACATCTCCCAAGAGAAGCATCGCCGTGAAAGAGCCCGGAAAAATCTCAGGCAAGTTTGTGGATCCACGGGTGAGCTTCGCCCTCAATTGGTCCAACATGTACGTGGACATGGTGTAGGAAGGCTCGATCTCCAAAAGGCGGAACTGCTGCGTGGACTGCTGCAGCACGTCCAGTGCCCGGTCAGATAACATGGTGGAAGATCGAATCCGAAGTCTGCGAAGGGTGGGCAGGCCCTCCACCAAATGCATGACTGCTGCGTCCGTCCAGTATTCTGCCCGATCCAAAAGCATGACTTCGAGTTGGGGGCATGCCTCCACAATCGAGGCGATGCCCTCATCATCGAAAGCATTCCAGTTCAGCTCCAAGCTTCGCAAGTTCTCGTGGCCGGACCACACACTTGGCAGCCCACCCAAACGCTGATGCAAAAGACCTTGGGAGAAGGCGCGCATGCCAAATTCCTGGTCGACTAGAAATGAAAACTCTTGCAACTCTGGTCCCATCTTGCTCAGCAGTCGCACCAGAGCCTCATCCGGGTCTTCCAGTCGTCGCTTACATCCGGAAAAGCGTGCCGAGCGTACATGGAAGACTCGCGCGTCCATTGTGGCCAAACACGCGATCACATCGTCTGACAGAAAATCGAATTGCAGGCTCTGCAGCGATCCCAGTGCCATCAAGTTTGCCAGCAACGGCTGCTGGCCAGGAATCTCAACAAAAGGCGGAAGGAAGCCTTCCATGAATCGACTGCTGCCACGGCTGGATTCGTCGATGGAGATTGCAAGGCTCTGCACTAAGGGAACCGCTTCCACAATTTCTTGGATTCCGAGGACGGCGCCTGCATCCAGCTGTGCACCGTCCGGCCGGCGGCTGCACGGCGAGCTCACGAGGGACAGCTGGGTAACTTTGCCCTCTGCCGCAATGAGCGTCATGCAAAGTGCCTGCAGCAATGACGGTGTGAAGACCGCTGACAGTGTCACGTCGCGAAGCACGGGCGATTCCACGCAGCCCAGCAGCTCGCAAGCGAATGATGTGGACTCTGCATCACCAAGTCTCAGGTCGAGTCGGCGCAGACGTGGCAGCAGCAGGCCGGCAGGTAAAGCCACTCCCAAGTTCTCCCGCTGGAACACGAGGTCCAAGGTCAAAGCTTCCAGTCCACCACAGGCACGCAAGAGCAATGTACACAAGCTATCAATAGACTTCTCGGCGCAGTGCGTTCTGAAATGAAGCCGCGGCCAACACCTGGGGTCCAAGGACGCCGCGTGGAAAGGCTTGCACACCTTGGCACAGCAGTGCATCACTGCCAAAGGATCAGCGAAGCTGAGTGCGATTGCGATGCAGCTGACGGGCACACGCTGCCGGCCGAGGAGAGCTGGGCCCACACTCTCCGGGCCGTTCACGGGCCCGGGAGGTACCGCGATGGACAGAAACCTCCTGAGTGCGTTTGTGCGGGGCCATGGCTCAAGGGCAAGGAGCGAGCGCAAGTAGGCCTCGATCGCACGACCCTGGTCTCCCACCCATGCATTGTCCATGGTGAAGAACGGTGCCCTCGGGCAGGGTGGCACGCGATGGTAGCGCGCCGACATTGCTGCAGAGAGCAGATCGAGATCTTCGTAACTTCGCCGAACCACCTGTCCTGGAGCGCCAGTGATGGAAGGGGGCTGCACCATGAATTCAAACGCCACACCGGCTTCCACGAATACATGCCCAACATAGGCTACACCAAAGCCCTCGATGCCGTTGTCCCGTGCTGGCAGGGCTTGCGGAGAGTTCCCCATGGATGCGCAGCACTACCCTGCTCAATCCGAAGCGTTGCACACGACCTGTCGCTGCTTTGAGCATCTGGTCAACATGGCAGCGGCGACGATCCAAGCCTGACAAGAAAGCCAACTTGAGACGCTTGCCTTTAACCCTCAACTTAAACCCCAACTGATGCGAAAACAATGCCAGCCCAAACTCACGGGTGAGGACCTAAACCTCCACACCCACATCATTCATGGGTGTATCTGTCTCTGCCTCCTCGTCCTTGATAGCTCGCTGAGCCATCTGCCCTTGCGGCCATGAGATGACTCTCACAGTTTCCAACATCAAGCTACCGCATCAGTATGTGCCGTGCATGAGCCTGGGCTCTGCTGCGACCCTGGCAAAAGAGGGCGAATCCATCTCCTGCACGTCATACTACTGTGTGTCTTCCGATGCTTCTGCACTTGATGCATCCTGATCTCACATCATCGGTCTATACACATATTTAGCAGAGACACGGACGCTCTGACAACATGAGCCCACAAGAGAGAATCAAGCAGAGAGCATTGGCCTGAGTGTCGTATTTGTGTGGAGGCTATAAGTGGTTGCAGCAATAAGCACACATGACATAGAACAAAGATTAGAATACACGTGCTCTCTGAGCCACGACACCAGCGAAGGGTGATGAAGCCGTCATGTACACACAAAGGCGCACGTTTCTGTTCAGCTCTACGCATGCAGGCAGGCCAGAACAGGACAGGCCAGGTCAGGCCAGGCAGTCCATGTCTGTGTGTGTGTGTGTATGTGCACAAACATAGCTATAAACTTGCACGAGTGTGCCTGTCATGATATGCTACATAATGTACCTCTCATGGTGTCGATCTATCTGTCCACTTGTCTATCGGTCCGTCAAGGTTCTTGCAATGTCCTGGTAAGTTGCAAGGGCAGCTGTGGCTGAATCGCAGCGCTCCTTGTGTCAGATGCAACATGCAAAGGCCAAGCAAACTCCACATCATAATGCTGTCGTGTAACGCAACAGAGCTATGCTGGCGCATGCTAGATCTAGCCAAGCTGCAATGAACTCATCGCTTCTGGAGATGGAAGAGCTGGTCGAGGTGGAGGCCTCCAGGCCAAGGGCATCTCGTTGCAAAGAGGCATCCAGAGGCATCCGCTCCGCTGAACCCCTGGCCTCGCCGCGGCCAACCAGGGCCCGGCCTCCGGCCTGGGAGGCACCGTGGTCGGGACCTGCCTGGCAGGCTTGAAGTTGGGCTTGGGAAAGGGCGGAGGCAGCTGCTGGAGCAGCGCCGCTGCCGCCGCTTCCCGAGCTGCCTGCGCACACCGCGACTCTGCGATTGCAGAAACTGCGACTCCAAATTGGCCGCTCAAGTTCTCCACGCGCGCCTGAGGGCTCACCCCTTCGCCCGTCCCTTCTGCCCGACGCCCACCGCTGCGCTGGCTGCGCAAGATGAAAGTCGCATGCCAAGGCGATGCTGGCGGCGGCCTGTTCAAGCCATACTCGGCTGACTCGGCTGCCGATACAACACAGAGTTGGAGACTGTGCCCATTCTGTGCCGTGGGCAGGGCAGACCCTTGTGTAGTGACGTCCTACAGCCTTCCTGTTGTGTTTGCGGACAGGCCTGAAGATCACCTCTTCCCTGTACTCGTCCTCAGCGGCAGCATCCCACTTGAGTCGCAACAGCACGCGACTATGCACTCCTGAACATACCCGAACCCTCCGATTCGACTCCAAGGTTCGGGTGGATGCTGAACAAAAGCATCTTGCAATTCACGCAGCTGGACGAAAACCTCGTTCATTGATTGTGCCAAGATCGTCTGACACTCTCTACCAGCATCCCCCCCACAACATCACAGGGCCTCCTGGACTCTCCGAACTTCCGAACGCGTTCCATTCATTTCCACTCCCTCGGCCCTGCGACAAGCATCGGAGACAGAGCCAAGTTACAGGAGGCCCCCGTAAAGCCGCGGCACCTAGAGGCTTGGAGGGCAAGCTGGCGAGTTGTGTTCCTCGCAGAGCCTCTACATTGCATTAGATATGAGCTGGCAATCGGCTGCGGTGCCATTCCTTCTAAACGGAGCACTGAGAGCAGCCCCTCCTACGCATCGCAACATGTTGTGACGTCTTGGGGCTGTGGCTACCACCAGCATAAGCACGCTGAAGGCACTTAGGCTCGACACAAAAAACAGCAGTAGATTCATCAATGCGGCCCCTTTTCCCGGCGCCTGCTCGGATGCGCGGCGGGATGGTCCTCCCCTTCCGCAGGGCCCGGGGTACCAAGGACACGCGGCCAAGCGCCTGGCTGAGCTGGGCAAACTGCTTTGCTCTGCTTTGCAGTGCTGTGGACACGTGCAGCTAACTCGACCTTGTCCTTCAGCCGCCAGCGCGGCGGCTTCGCTTGCTCGAGCTCCTGAGGAAGTCTGGAGTTGAGAATTGGCCGCGCAGCCCGGCTCCCGAGTGCTTACAGGAGCAAAGAAGGGCTCCAGGGCTTCTCCTGCAGGATCGATTGGCAGGTTCCTGAATGTTTCTGACATACTCCCTGTCGCGAGGCCGTAAAACTTTGGAAAGCAATCTAGTCTGGAGTTTGGGAGGTAAGATCGGAGATTTGAACATCTGTGAAACAGGTGCTCTCTGTCCTCTCTTGCAAGTGGCGTCGGTAAGCACAGCTGTCCTTTCCTCATTCATGGCTTTTAATTTCCGTTTGTGCTTTGACAGGTCGTGTGCCACAGTCCCATCGGGCGAGGTTGTGGCCAGGGACCAGCCTTTCCGAACTGCCGGCGGTGCTTGGTCTTGCAATGTCGGCAGGTGACATCTTTACTCTGGTGGTGAAGCTTGCCTTTGCAATTTTGACGGGACTTCAGTCCAGCGTGTCGGCGGCTAGCGTCCCGATATGACCAGAATTTGTGGGTCCAAGACCCCAGGAGTAAAGTGACCGAATCGGGCATGCCTGCACATTCAAGGTTAAAGCCCGAACTCCAAACTCAAAGGTCCAGCCTGAAGCCCCAACCCAGTGCCTTCAGCATCAAATGCGAAATCTTCTGCTCCACGGATTTCTCGAAGGAGGCTCTCTCTGCGCGGGAGAGCTCACCTCCCCAGCCCACACATCAACTAAGGGTTATTGGAAACAGGAAAACATGCACCATACACGTCGGACCATTTCGCCGCCACCTCCGCGCTCGCTACATAGTGCTGGCAGCTCGGGATGCTGAACATCGCAAGGTTTTTCTCCCTCCTTTTTCACCCCGATACGAACTCAAATCCTCAAAAGCTCCAAAAGCCTTGAAACAAGCTCTTGCTGACCGAGGGTCCGTAGCACAGCTCCTGCCCGTCAACCGGCTCCACGGCAGCTAAGCATTCTAGCTGCCGAGGCGGCGACAGGGTCGGTAGCCTTAGGCAGAGCTAAAGACTGAGAGATGGTTGAGCTCACGGTTTTGGCGAAGGTATGCTGCAACCGCGCACTGTGCAAATCGTTCGATTTAGACAAGAGATGGCTGAACTCGAAAGCTTGACAAACTCGCAACAGAACTGGGGTACTGTAACCTGAGCTTTGCTGCCAAAAGACTCCATTGTGGCCTTCAGCGAATCCGCATCGAATCTAAACACTCCTTAGTCCGGTAGTCGCTACTATTCACTCCCAACTCTGAGAAGCACAAGTATTGTTGACCTAGAGGCCGCAAGTTCTGTAGAGGCCACAAATTCTGCAGTACAAGGTTCTATCTTCCGGCGTCGGTGGTCGCCCCAGGAGATGGGACATCACGTCGTCAAGCGCTACTCTGACAGCCTTGCAAGCGACAGGGTGAGCCGCCTTCGGCACCTAACGTCTCTCCTAACTGTAACTAAGAACGCTGTTCGGTAGTTCTGCGTGTTCACGATCGTCGACCACATGTGACGGTGGCGCTAGAATATCCTAGAGGGCATTCATCCCTCCCCAATTCTGGCAAAGAAGCCGCCAGCTCCTCGTCAGCGCTGGCCTGCTAGACAGTCGCACCGGAAGTTGCTGAAGCTTCTCTGCAAGCTTACGCAGGGCAGCTGCTTCACATTGCACAAGAAAATGCGATCAGCAACGGCACGACGGCTCAGCCCCCCGCATCGCGCTCACAAGTGCCAGCCGTGACTGTTCGCCGCTTGGCAGGCGGAAGCTCCTTGCTAAGTATGACATCGGCGAAAGACGGTGCACGTAGCAACAGACCAGCGCTGACAAGCAGGAGGCCATTCTGAGACAGCAAAGCTGCCGTGTGCGAGTCCGAGTTGCATCTTCGCATGTCCGCCGCTGGCGCTTGCGACGCGGAAGTTCTTCCCGTCCAAGGTTCCGCCGCCGCACAAGGACACGCATAGCGACAAGAACGAATTTGCCTAGGACTAGGACGGTAGCCCGAGAAGGTTTGAGGCTGCTGAAGAGTGGCGTCAAGCTCTGCAGGGCCGCTCATAACTTCATTCTGTTTAGGTGCATGTCCCTGGAAATCTTCCTTTGTTGCTTGCATCATGTCTGCTCCATGCAGCGCTCTCAGCTGGCTTCTGTGTGCGCATGTTCGCTGATTTCACCACACGGCTGCAACTTGTGAGCCACTCGGTCAACTAAGGCAGGATGGCCGGGCTTCTGTCAGAACCTCTTT
Source organism: Symbiodinium sp. CCMP2456 (assembly GCA_905221635.1). NCBI lineage: Eukaryota > Dinophyceae > Suessiales > Symbiodiniaceae > Symbiodinium > Symbiodinium sp. CCMP2456. The sequence goes on along the minus strand of CAJNDV010033397.1, from coordinate 36,557 downwards.
GTCCGATACCAACGCAGCCAGATTTCGCATGGCACCCTTACTCTGCAGATCTCTGCAGCCTCACAGGCCCTCACGACAACGGCCCAGGCGGAGACAAGCTTTACTCCCGATAATTGACACGCCGGCAAGCATGTAGTCTTCTAGCCCCACGACTGGACAAACCCTGAGCACTGCCTTGGACTTGTGCTGTCCTCCCTGCAAGTCCTCCATGTAGTACTTTTTTATCTCCTGCACAAACAAAGTTGGTAGATGTGGTGAGTCACGACATTGGAAGAACTCCAGATTATATGTTTAGCTAGCAACTGCGGGCGATGAATCCGGAAGTGCTGTGTTCAGGTACATGTACAACTGCTATAAGCAACTGGCTATGGCTGGCGATTGCCTTATCACTGAAGTGGGCTACCACAACTGTGCTCGGAAGAGCTTTGGTCTGCACGCCTTGCATTGTAGTAATTACTGTAGCTGTCGAAAGGACACGCAGCCTTCTTTTGGCTGAAGATAGCTAGACAGGATCCTCGGCGCTCTGAAGCTCCACGTTCCGCGCGGCGTCGATCTCTTCCGCCATGCGCGCCGATTCCTTGCGCTGTGCGCACGACCCCAAAATTCAGGTCTTTTTCCGAGCACGACACGTAGACAGACCTGGATGGAGAAGAGTTGGGAAGTCAATGGAAGTGTGTAGCCCCTCGAACCTTTGTCTGGTTGTCACATGTTGTCCGAAGGGTTCGGCAGAACTGGCACAAGCCTCCAGCGCCCAACGCAGTTGTGCCTCTTCGTCAGCCTGCAGTGGGATAGGCTCGAGAGCTCAGTTGTTCGGACGTAGGCTGAGGGCACCAGAAGTCTCTGACAAGTGTATGAGCACATCACACGCTCAGAAGAGTCGTGACACGCAAACGCCAGATCTCTGCATACGTTGCCAAACAGCTCCGATCGAGTAAAAACCACTGAACCCGGAAAAAACGACTCTGACCGAAATGTGGCTGGATTCGTAGAGAAGGTGGGGCCTCAAACGTAGCCTGTGATGCGAGAAGCGCCTTGGAGAAATCTTGCTCCTGCCATGCACTTGAAAGTGGAGGCATCTTGGGGGCTGGCCGGTGCACTGCCCCTCCCTAGACCTGCTACTTCAAGATATAGACTCTGGTTGAAAATCTGTGACCACCCCCGAAGAAAGGATGCCCCGTATTATCTTCCGCTGGTTGCATCCCGCGCAATGGAAACTGAAAATCTTTCGGCCACCGATGATTTTGCAAGTTTTTCGACCAATATGGCGCGCCTCGGAGAACTGCTGATGCTCGGCCAGAGAATTCAGCCAATTCTTCATCACCGTCTGGCGCAGATCATCGGGAAAGAGCTTGCAGCAGGCGAAAGCTCAACGCTGTAGAGAGCACGCCTCATCGTGGCTGCCGTAGCCGGATGCACCTTCGAAGCAAAAAGCAAAAAGCCCAGCAACACCAAATCACTCCGGTTCATGGAGAGCTGACCTTGCATTCAGACAGTGCGTCTATGCCGGGCTTGCCACTTCACGCAAACTTCTTGCAGGGCCGCAGAACACAGAGAGTTCTAGAAGACCTCTTGACACAGCTGTTCGATGTACTATAATGTACGATAGCAATTCTACAGTATATTTGATACTATAAGCATGGTATAGTACAGTATAGTATATTATATACTATAAGAGTAGTATACTATACTTATTCTAGTCTGCCACCCATTTTGTAGCAGGCTGCTCCTGGGCCTTGCCTTGGCGCGGGCTCGAGGGAGGTGGATTTCGTCCGGTCCAGCCGCCAGAACTGGGCCTAGTCTTCCGTGGCGGCCCCAAGATGGATTTAGGGTTTAGGGCAGTTTAGGGTTTAGATAGTCCTCCTGGACTACGTCATGGAGCAAGAAGCTGTCCAAGCAGGCCCTATAGGTCAGCTCTCGAACGGCCGAGCTTGAGAATTGGACCATTGTCGGTCTGAAGTCGCATTGAAGGCCATTGGGTTGGCCTGCTGCAGGTGCGCAGGCAGCATTCACGGAGGAAGCAGCAATTGATCTTGGATCACTGTGAGAGCTCTCAGCAGAAAACTCTCCTCGTACCCGTTTGCGCATGTCGTGCTTGCATGCGCCTGTTGGCGGAAACCGCTTTGCAGGCTTTGCGCAAAGGGCCTCAAGCTCAAGACATCACAGGAGAGCAAGCAAACACTCGCACACCGTGATGCTTATTTCTTCCAACAAGCTTTGTAAATACGTGTCCGTGTTTTTGTGTATGTATATATATATATATAGAGCGAGAGAGAGAGAGAGAGAGAGAGAGAGAGGGAGAGAGATGTATACCCTCAAAGTTCTCAGAGCCACACGAGCCACGGCCACCGAAGTCGAAGTGCCGCATGTCCTCACACATACCACGGCTTCACAGAACGAGGTTTGCTAACAACGGATGCAAGACAAGATGATTCTTGCGGCTTTGCTCTTGTATTGGTATTTTTGAAGAGGAGGCCTGGTAGCCGCGTGCAGCGGGCAGCGGCCGATCCTGACGAGCATTCAGAAGCTCCGATTTCGGAAAGGGGGGTTCGAGGGGGGACTCACCCGTCGGAAGTTCGCAACATGGCAGGCAATTAAAGTCATAAGAGACGTTTTCCAAAGCCCACACTGCTCAATACGAAGTCCTGCCTGGGATCAACTAGGCAGAAACTGAAGCAAATGCCTGTAAACCGAGAGGTGCATGTGATTGCACGTGGCTGCAGATCGATGTCCCTGCCTGCGCAGAGGGCCTGGGTGCCGGAGTCGGCGCAGGGGCCTTGGGGCGCTGCACGGGGCGGCCACCTTTGTCGCCTCGGGAGGTCCGAAAGCCCAGCCTGCGTAGACTCCACGCTTCCGTAGCAGTTGAAGTGTGATAGTCGTAATCTTCGAAACGCTTTGAGCGGAAACGGTGATGCGTCCAGAGGTGAGATCTGGAATGCAGAGGTTGCACGAAGTTCCGCTGATTATCTTGGCAAGGCACTTTCGTGAACCGCAGAAAGCCCACGGCTGTGATGAAATGAGAGCCCGGCAGAAGAGCCCAAACATTTGGACTACTGAGCCGGGGCCCTTCACCTCTTGCGGACAGAGTGGCACCAGGTGTTGAACAAGTGGAATGCACCACACACAGCCTGGACGACAGATGGTGCCAGCGGCACCTCATCGCTGTCGTCAAGCACCTCCAAGCAAAAGCGCCGACGCGACAAAGGTTGCCACTTTACCAGCAGTGCAATTCGGCTGTGGAAGCATTATTTACCGTCGGGCATCGATCACGATTTGGCACAAGAGAAAGCAGGAGCCTTGCCATTGGATGCAAAGGATAGCTTCTTGTGGTATAGAACCTCTCCTGCAAGCATCGATTGTCTGTGCTGCATCTATGATGCACTCGACGTCCGGCCTTTTGCTCGCTCACCGATATGATCCTTCCAAGCTGTCAAAGCTCTCATGGTAAGAAAACTCTCTCTTTCTTTCTTTCTCTCTCCAGGCTCCAAGCTCTGCTCTCTCTCTCTCTCGCGCGCGCGCTGGTACCAGAAGGGCCTTCAGCGCCGAGGCCGTGATGCTCTCGGCTCCTTCGCAGCACCACAGCTGCGGAAGTGTCGTCCGAGCTCAATCTATGTTGTGGATTATCATGCTTCAATCGTGCGACTTTCAGGTCCAAACCTTTCCCTGCCAACCCACTCCTTTCGGAGGATGAAAGCAAAGAAGATGCTATGCAGACCATGCCTATATGCCCGTGGTCCCATTCCTGTTGCCAGTGTCCTTGTGGCAATTCCCACCGGTACGACTTCTGGAGGATCTGGGCATCAGGAACCAAACATCGCGAGCTGTCAGGGTTGGCCTGATCTTACGCACCCGGGTCACTCTTTCGCAGGGGTGAAAGCTAGCTCTCATTCTCTACATCTGCAGATTGAACATGCATTGCTACACCGGACGTGGACACCAATTATGAATCTCGGCACGAACACTTTCCGCTGCAAGCATCAACTGCATGTCCGAATCAGAAGGTGGCCTCCAACGTTAGAGCGGCCATGGAGACTATCGACTTTTCTTCACAACAGGCTAAGGCAGTGCAGTTGTGCAAAGGCTTTCAAAGCTGTGGCCTGCTTAGTTTAAGACGTAAGCAGGCTGCGTGCTGAAGTCGTCATGATCATCCTATACGACACTCACCGGTGACGATCCGTGCACCGTGAGACCATGAGGGCAAACTGTGCCATTGCTACCGATCCAATATTCCGCGTCCTGCGATGCTAGGTCTGAGCCGCTCAAAGCTGCAATGGCTCTCAAGTGGCATCACAACCAGACCTCACGTCTAAGAGCAACCCAGTTCTTGCGGATTCTTGCGGTTCTGACGATTGCGGGCTCCTACTAGCATGAGACTGCAACGGACACGTTTGTGCTTGCACTTCTTTTTGGACAGGCAAAGCTCCCGGAGCAACGCTGAGGAATAGCTGAACATCAAATCTGCTGTAAAGGCATTGCCAATGCCCTTCAGCCATCAACCCACGGGTTCCCAAAAGATGCGATCCAACCCGAAAGTGCTCACGCAGGTCGCGACCGCGCCGCGACAAGGCCTCGCCCCAACGATCCGGCAGAAGGTATGTAAAAATTCTGCCTCTGGGTTGCTGAATTTACACGCTTGCCCGTAGAGTCAGTCTTCGCTGTCTTTTCCGCTTGCCTTCATGGATTTGCGTCGTTTGGACCCAGAAGCCTTGCATCACCGAGCCCCGTGTGCACAAGGGCTGCACAACGAAGCCCGGGTGCAGAGCTAGCAGATCACCAAAACTGGTGCGCAGCCGCTTTTGGCGCAATACGCTGTGGCAGAGTTGGCGACAAAGCTGCGAGGACCAACAAAAGCTGTATAGAGCCAGCCTGCCTCCCGATCATCCCTCTTCACCCACCGCCTACTTGCAATAGCTCGTGTCTAAGCATACTTTGAGTGGCTTCTCGCAGCTCGGCACAAGCCCAAATCTGACTCTAAACAGTGCACGTCAGAAGTTGCGAACTTTGACCATCATCTCGCCCGATGTGTTCAAAGTGCGCTCCTCCACAAAGAGCTTGCCTTTTTCCAGCAATTGGTCGACGGCATAGGCCAAGTCGTGATGAATGACAAGGCAATTCGGGCTCCGGATTTCCACTAACCTCTTGAACACGGGCTTGCCACCCCGCTCGGTGATGTTCTTCCTTCCCTCTGACTGGTATCGCTCGTTGTTATCGCCAAGGGTTGCCGATCTGAGGCCGCCGATGAGATCTCTGAGCTCGGAATTGGCGATGAGATCATGCAGGGTCCTCCCATGCGCAGTTGCAACAAGTTGCACCCCACGCTCCCCGATGGTGCGGGCCGCCTTGGCTTCCCCTAACGTGCCGATCTCATCCACGACGATGACTTGGGGTCCCATGTTTTCGAGGGCGCGGCCCATGGACAGGCGCCGCGCCTCGCTGCGATCGACCTTCTCTGCGGAATGCGCGGCATCTTTCCAAGCTTCTCCCACAGCTGGATGGCAGGTGTCCCCAGCGCCGGCGATCTCGCCGCTGGGGTCCACAATCACCACCACCTGGTCGCTCGACAAGTCTCCTGCGCACGCACGCAGCAGGGTCGTCTTGCCAACCCCTGGCGGGCCCAAGAGCAAGAATGAGCTTCCGTCTTGGATGATGTCCTCGATCACGGAAGCAAGCATCCGCGAGGACCTCCCCACTCTCATAGTAACGGTGACCGGATACCCGTTCTCGTTTCGAGTTACAGAGATCCTGTGGAGAGTGCGATCGATGCCTGCCCGATTTTGCTGGTTGAAGCGGTCCTCGCCGATTCGGTCACAGACGATCTCGTCAATATGCTGACGGGAGATCAGGCTGTCGGCAATCGCAGCTTTCCGTAAGCCTCCTTGGAGGAGCGCACGCCAGCGAACCTCGATGTTGCGTCCAACTCCCAGGACGATCTCCACAACGTTATTGCTCCCATCCAAGCCATTGATGAACTCGCGCACCTTCTTCAGCTGACCTTCAGGCAGCAAAGTGATGAGTTTCTCGAACTCTTTGTCGTTGCCGCTGCTTTCTTCAGAGACAGTGTTCTCGTCAGCCTCGTTGTGGTCTGCACTGCCTTTGATTCTTTGGTATACAGACCAGGTCAAATCAGGAATCTATGTCGTCTGCCAAACTTCTGTTGGGCAAAGCATTGCATTCGCTGGGTGACGGACCGATAATGCATAGTTTCCCGTCGACGAAGCAGAACTCGAGCTCGCAGCCTGACAGCATGGCATGAGGCATGTCATGGCTAGGTTATGATGAAATGAACTCCGCACTCCGACAAGAATAACTCGGGTTGCGCGGCCTGGGGGATAGGCGCCCAAGTGCTGTCCCGGCCAGGACCGAAACTCCTGCCAAGACTTGGCACTCCACGGCAACTGCATTCGAAGAAGCGAGCACTGGCTGCGTTGCGAGTGGCAGGGCCAGACTGTCAGCTATTCTTCTACATCTTGCTTGAGTGGCTGTCAGCACAGAAGCTCCTTCAGACGTGCTTGGCAAGCATCTCGAAATTGACTGGCTTGGTTCTCGAGGGATCCAGACATCTCCTCTGAAATTTTGACGAGCGCTTCTGCAACCTCTGCGAGAAGCTCCGGTGTCAAGGCAGACTCAGATTCGGACGACGAGCCAGCCTCAGGCACCAGAATGTCATAGGCCCTCGGGGTTTTGGGTTTTTGCAGCTCTGCTCGTTCTCGGAGCGCATATTCTAGCTCGCGATCATATGTGCGTGCCATCTTGTCAAGGTGCACGGGTCGCTGCTCCTTTGCTTGAAGACGCTCCCACGCCTCTACGGTATCGAAGCAAGCCTCCAATTGCACCTCGTACTCAAAGAGCAGATCAGAGAGCGGACGGCAATCGTGACAAACCTTCACAATGTTCCGGCTCTGCAGGACCTCTTTGAGTGGGCGTAGCAGCTCGCTGAAGAGGGCCTCCGTCGGACACGTCTCCGACAGCGATTCGACGTCCACAACGAGAGGCTCCACATCCGAATCTGCACAGATGGCGATGTAGTGGAAGTGACCATTTCGCAGTAGCTGACCGGAGACTGCAACTCCAACGACACTACCCTGAAGGGATTTGGCCCAGTCGCCTGTCAGCCATTGTTCCACATCCTCCTGCGCTGCTATCACGACGGGCCCATCCTCCTCCTCCTCATCCTCCTCCTCCTCCAGAAGAGCATCCTTAATGCCAGCCAAGATGAAGCCATCTTGAACAGCTCGATCGGGCTTCTCGTGATCTGTATCCCCTGCCGGTGCATTTACAGTCGTGGCTTTCTGCGCATTAAGCCGCTCCCTGTATTTGTTAATTTTTTCCTTCTTGCCCCGACCCAAGTGAAAGACCTCTAAGTCTGTGAGCTTCCCCAGCTCTGTCAGCTTCTGCCTCACCTCTGGATCTTTACTGACAACGGACAGCCACGAAGATCTGGAACATGGCAGAATCCTATCAGCTCTTGCAATCGCTGCAAGGCGATCAGGTTGATTCTGGCGACCGATTATCGGCGAGCCAAGCACAAAGAGGGCCCCATCACTGAGAGTTGACAGCTGATCCCGCAAGTCGTTGTGAATGCACTTCTCAATGTACTTGATTCGAGATGTCTTGAATCGACCTAGAGCAACAGTGGCCGGGCGGCTGTCTTGTTGCTTTTGCTCACTGTGCGAATAATCAATCATCTGCTTGGCAGCCTGATCCTCCCGGCCCAGTTCCAAGAGCTCTTGATCGGAGAAGGAGCTCACCAACTTCCGGAGTTCATCGCATATATTGTTCTGAACAAACCGCTCACGACGCATGGAGAAGCAACGGGTCCCCGAGGCTTCCGAACCCTTGAGCCTGTCTATCAGCGTGGCCTGGTCTGCAAAGGGGTGATTCCCAACTATATTCAGCTCCAGGTCGGACAAGTGGTACATCTCTGAATGTAGCGAACGGTGCACATGGTTCTGAATGAACTCGGCGCGAGTCTGCAATTCAGGCACCCCACACAAGTTCAGATTTTCGTCGTCGGGGTGTTCGGTGCTGCATAATGCTGTTACAATCGGACGGTGTCGGTCCTGGGGACGATCTCCAGCCAGTCTGAGTCTCTTGGTCATGCATAATCCGGCAAGGACACCGCAGGCATGAACACTGACAGATCCTGCAGGACACACAGATCTCTTGCCGAATCAGCAAACACCGATAGCAGGACAGGAACCATAATATTAAAAAAAACATCGCGAGGGCAGCTTCAACCCTGCAGTATCGGCTGGGCATGCGAGTCCTTCATGGCCTTGACTGTGTCCCGACGCATGTCCAAATCGTGAAGGTGGCATTGGCCTGGTGCCCGGTGGTGCTATCCGTGGAAGAGAAATCGAAGCCATGTGTGGATGCTGGAAGGCGCTTGAAGCCTCGGCACTACGATTCCCTGAACCGAAATGACTGCTGAGAGCTGGAAGTTTTAAAAAAACGACAGTACGCACACAGAAAATACAAACGATGCCGTGCCTTGCGCTGTCATCGCTGGACTGTACATGAGCATCATCGGAAGCTGGCTTCCAATGTTAGAGCAGCCACGGGAATTATCGACTTGCCTTCACAACAGGCTAGGTCCAGCTGCTCACAGCTATTCACATTGACATGCTGTTGTGGCAACATCGCGACGGTACCAAGCATCCCACGATGCTGGGTCTGAGCCACTCAAATCAAAGCGGCATCGGCTTTCGTGTGATATTGCCACAGGACCATGCTTTCAAGACTGTAAGCTAAACTGTTGTTTTCCTTCTGCAGCTTGCAGAATCCTACACGAGTCCCCCAAGATGTGCGGCGGACATGATTATTTGTTCTGCTTCGTGTGCGCTGTTTTTGCGCACGTAAAGCTCCCAGAGCAAAGCTGAGGAATGCACGAATGCTTTGGACGACACATCTTCTGTCAAGGCACTGGGAGGGCTGCAAGCTCTTTCCTCAGCCTGTCTGCGCCTTCGGAAATTCGGAAATTCAGGATGGGCGCGCCATTCTCAGACTTGCGCCGGTCCATCGATTCCTACTGCCATGTAACTGCGACTGGCGTAAAGGTGTGTGATCCGTTGTTTACATGCCGGTTGGGCGCAAGTCCGCGGATGCCACGACCCTGGGCCGCCGCTTTCTGAGGGCTTTCCCAGCCTTAACCCGTTGTGGAGATGAAAAGCCCGTGCTGATTGCGCGAAGCCCATCGGGAAGCGGCGAAGCAACGGTGCTATGTAAACTAGTGCAGGCCCACGGCCTGGAGCTTTCGTCCGCAGCCGGGACAATTTCAGCCAAGGCACTGCGGCATTAACATCACCATCAAGGCTTCAAGAGGCGCTCGCTCAGGCGCTCTACACGGCGGCCACCTCCGTGCCTGGCCAAGTGAGAACGTGTCCGGTGTGCGCAGGGCTCCTGAGGCTAGATTTCTCGAACCTCTTTTCACTTCCCACAGCGAAAGTCCCACAACGCCTTCTCACTGATAAATGCGCTGCAAAGCGCTGAAGCCGCGCCGGCAAATTGGACACGTTCTCACCTTCAGCTTGCTGAAACCCTCGCCACACCTTCGCAGAAACCCTGAGACCTGCATACTGAAGCTGTTCGCAAAACTCTGAGGATCTGTAGGAACCGGGCCGCTCGGTGAGCCCCTGCCACAGCGGACTCCGCACGATAAGCCTGCATCAGCTTGACCCAGTGCAGCGTCGCAGTACGGGGATGCCACGGGAGCAACTTGCCCTTATCCCTGCAAGATCATGCAAGACGCCCTTCGAAGCCCTCGTTGCTTCTGTCTTCGGCACCCTTGCAGGCCTCGGCACAGTCGGCGCAAACCGCGAGGTGGCCGTCCCCGGTGTCCGCGTGCATGAAGGCACTGGCAGACAAGCACATGGCAAGGAGCTCTGTAAGAGCGAGCACACACACACGAGATTGAAACTTCTTCAACTGTGCACCGCCGACGGATGAGCTCCATCCATGAACCAACTCCCCACGCGAATTTTGCACTTGCATCCAGCATGTCTACACCTGAGCAAACCTTATCTCATAAACGAATACAAGCGGGAGTATTCTACCCGTAGAAGCGAGCATAAAGCTGTTGCAGTTCCTTCCAGGAAAAAGCGAGCAGGGTGCGGCTGGGTCCGCTTGCGCTCCAAGCAGACTACACAAAGCTCCTCGGCCGGCGCCTTGGGTCGTTTCGAGTCGCAGTTTTGGGTCAGGTGTGAGAGGATCTATAGGTACATGTTCATGATGTCCAGACCTTTGGCATGTTGTCGGCCAGCTCAGGGCGTGGCCGATGGTGCTGCCTGGTCTTCGCCCTCACTGTCCAGGACTACGCGCCGGGCCTGTGCCAGGACAGGTCTAGGATGAGGGTTGCATCGAAAAGGGGGATCGAATGACTGTCAGCAGAGTCGCGGTTCTGGGTGGCTCCGTCTGCTAGATTCTCGATTGTTGCACTGCGTGGCTACTTTGCGGAGGAGGGGAGGCAAGGGCTTCAACTTCAACCTTGCCATGTGTGTTCACATGGGTTGAAAGGCATCGCCTTCGCGGTCCACCCGCCTGGACCCAATTTCCGCACCTGCCGAGAGGCAACTTCACGTCACTTCGAAAAGATCAGGTCAGGCTACTCTTTGCGACATCACTTCTCAACAGATAAGTCGTGCGTAGGCGTACCAGGCTCTGTGTCTGCCGCTCGTCCCCGAATGTCAACTCGTAGCTGCCCTCGGGCATGCCACCTGTACTCGCAAACACTCGGTCTCTGCGCAAACTGCTGAGATTGCATCTGCTAGAGCTTCGGTTGAACCCGTTCTACTTTAACTTTACTGGGGTCATGTCACGTCGCCCACAACATGGCTTATGAGGCTTGTGGAGCTCAACATTAAGATGAAGAGGTTTGGAGCTCAAAGGTAAGTAAGCAAGTCGACGGAAACTGCTGGATGCCTTCAAGGGCATGCGGAAGTTGCAGAGCTACCTGCAAAAGCGTTGGAGCGCATCAGGATCAGCTCTGCGACCGTCGGCACAGTTGCCCGTCGACACATTCGTGCAACTAGCTGCTGCAAAGCACATGCAAGGCGAAGTATTACAACTACATCACACCTGCAGCCAGGTGCAAATGTCAATCCATTCTTCTTCTCTGGCTGGCATTACGTGCATCGATTTCGTGTCTAACAAGCGTGACAAAACACCGATGGAGCATAGCAGACACCTGGCACGGGTGCCATGTGCTCTATGGAAATACTGTGCTGTGGCCCATGGCTCCTTGAAGTTTTCGGAAAGCAACGAACCACAGAGAGGAATGGCATCTGAATCTTACGGATCTGCAAGGTGCAACTGCGTCCAGACTCGCGCGGTGAACAGGAATCACAACCCGAATTCCAGCCTTTGGGTGACCCTCGAGCCAAGCAGCTTCAATGCTCTCAATGAGCTCCTGCATGCAGATCAGGCTACCGTGGTATTGCACAAGAGCACCTGGTAGATGCAAAACACCCGCCCCCCTCCTCCAAACTCATGCCTACCTACAGGACATCCACAACACCTCCAGTCTCCTGTGGCAAGCTCGTCCACCTGGGCGCTTGTCGTGCTGCGGTAGCAGGCCTGGCAGCTCAGCCCAGGCCCACCGTGGGCGAAGACCAGTGTCTCACCGGCCTGGACCAGATCTCCCAGGTCGGCCGCAGTCGCTCGCCCTCTTCGGACATCTGGGCAAAGAGCCGCAAAGGAAGCTAAAGCGAATAAGCGAAGCTCCCAACAAAACGACATCCCGGGACCCCTGCCAAGACCACGAGTGGCTCCTGTCGGGTTGCTTTCAACTCAGACACCGCTCGCGACGTACATGAGTTTCAAACCGGGATCACACGAGGTCAGCGAGGCTCCCAGCTGCTGAAGCCAAACATGGCAGGGAAGCACTCATCACCTGACCACCTGACACATGGGCCTGGCAGGCAGCACAAGAGACACAGAGTAAGTCGGATCTACTGCCTGCAGAGCAGATCGCCGAACAGCTACACACAGCCGGCAAAATAGACTCTGACAAGGAGGCCACCAAAGCCGAAACATGAAAGCATTGCCGCCACGGTGGGATCCATGTTGACAGCCTCAGTATGCCATAACTGCTCGAAAATCTCTGTGGTACACTGATGCCCCTACACAGTGGAACGCAGCGTGGTCGAGTCAGCCAAGAAGCGAGTCGCAGCGACATCGGGACATGAGGCGGCAGAGCCACCTGGCCCCAATTCCAAAGTCGTCTCTTTCATTTCAGTTCCATTGCCAGATTAATTGAGCTGCAATCTTCCACCCCAGCTCTGGCCTGCAACCGGCTGGTCGTCACCTCGCACGAGTGCCCGCTCATGTCAAGCAGGAACAGCGCAAGTCTCAAGGGTAAGACAGGCCATCTTCGCGCAGCATGGCCGAAGCTACCAAATCGAAACTCAGGCAGTCCGGACGTGCTGCCTGCGCTGCGAGAACTGCCCGGAAGACCTGTCCGGAACCTGTCTCGCCCATGAACTGCGGCAGCATTTCAGGCATTGTCTAATGGGGATTGCAGAGTTTTCCGACTGCTTGCTTGCGCTTTGCAACGCCATCACGGACTGATCAGAAACTGTCGCTGGTTTCCACTCACGGCCTGGACGCCGGAAGAAGCAGAGGACGTCTATGGAGGACGGAAGAGTCCTGCGGCTTGTTCGGATCAGAAGAAGTCAATGGAAAACTGGCAAAGTGGCCGTGTGCCCTCACATTCTTCTACTCTTAAGAACTGACATCGATTTCGTAAGCCATCATGTACGCTTCTGAGGAGCGCACCCAGAAGAGAGCCGCTGGACTCCACGAGCCTGGATTGAACACAGAAGTTCGGAGATCTGCACGCTGCATTGAGACAGATACCAGACAAAGCAAGATGGGTCTCACCACAGCAAGCCGTGATCTGCCGATTAACTGTGCTTATTCTGACCTGTTACTCTTCTGCTGCAGGCACCAGAACGGCTGAGAGAAGAGCCTCACAACATCTCACAACTGAGATGACATCAAACCATCCCCGTCCACTGGACAAAACCGGCCTGGGCTGGTGTGTCACGATCTCTCCAGAGAAGCAGCGTCTGAAGCCATGTGCCTCATGGGCTTCGGCAATTGAAGTACTGTCGCTGGTCTCCTTCGCTGGCTTGCCACTTTGCGGGCTTGTCGCCGCTTTGAGTGTGTTGAGTCCGTGCCCCTGTCTTGCGGAGTCGGTGAGACAGAGAAAAGTCGCAGCCTCCCTAAACGCACCCGTGATGAGGAGCACGCTCGCGTCCAGGTCCGCAAAGCGCTGGGCCGAGGAGGCTGCAGGGCCCAAAACCAGCAGCGACTCCTCACTCCTGGCACTGCGTTCGGAGGGTACTGTATGAAAGGTGGCATGTCCTGGGGTGCACAGCGGTGCAGTCTTTTCTCTTGCCTTTAGCCTCCATGCGACATGTTCGACTTCGCTGGGAACCAGAAAGAAGCATTCACCGAGCCCTCACGTGCACGTGGCGGCAGCTGCAAAGGTTCGGGAGAAGAGCAAATCGGTCCACCACAACTGCGGCGCGGATGATCGCGTGGAAGAGTGTGTGACAGAGCTGCAAGAACCACGAAGCACTGGGTTGAGCTGGTCTGCCGCCTGATCATCCCCGTTGCACCCAGTATCTGCTTGCAGCAGCTGCTGTTTAAGCATCTGCTTATGTGAACCAGACTTCCAGTCCGTTCGTGCAGCTCAAGGCATAAGCCGCTGCAAGCCTCTATCGGCCAAAGCGTCTGCAGGAAGCGTCTACCCGACACTCAACATGTGGCAATTGAGCTGACCCACGAATGCTGCCACATGGGCTGGTGGTGTCTAGCGGTCAATTTGAAACCTAAACATAAACAAATGCTGCATGCCCGACGAGCATCAGAATTTGCGAACTTTGACCATCATCTCGCCCGATGTGTTCAAAGTGCGCTCCTCCACAGAGAGCTTGCCTTTTTCTAGCAATTGGTCGACGGCATAGGCCAAGTCGTGATGAATCACAAGGCAATTCGGGCTACGGATTTCCACTAACCTCTTGAACACGGGCTGGCCACCTCGCTCGGTGATGTTCTTCCTTCCTTCTGACTGGTATCGCTCGTTGTTATCGCCAAGGGTTGCCGATCTGAGGCCGCCGATGAGATCTCTGAGCTCGGAATTGGCGATGAGATCATGCAAGGTCCTCCCATGCGCAGTTGCAACAAGTTGCACCCCACGCTCCCCGATGGTGCGGGCCGCCTTGGCTTCCCCCAACGTGCCGATCTCATCCACGACGATGACTTGGGGCCCCATGTTTTCGAGGGCGCGGCCCATGGCCAGGCGACGCGCCTCGCTGCGATCGACCTTCTCTGCGCAATATGCGGCATCTTTCCAAGCTTCTCCCACAGCTGGATGGCAGGTGTCCCCGGCGCCGGCGATCTCGCCACTGGGGTCCACAATCACCACCACCTGGTCGCTCGACAAGTCTCCTGCGCACGCACGCAGCAGGGTCGTCTTGCCAACCCCCGGCGGGCCCAAGAGCAAGAATGAGCTTCTGTCTTGGATGATGTCCTCGATCACGGAAGCAAGCATCCGCGAGGACCTCCCCACTCTCATATTCACGGCGACCGGATTCCCGCTCTCGTTGCGAGTCACAGAGATTCTGTGGAGAGTGCCATCGATGCCTGCTCGATCCTGCCGATTAAAGCGGTCCTCGCCGATTCGGTCACAGACGATCTCGTAAATATGCTCGCTGGAGATCAGGGTGTCGGCAATCGCAGCTTTCCGTAAGCCTCCTTCGAGGAGAGCACGCCAGCGAATCTCGATGTTGCGTCCAACTCCGAGGACGATCTCCACAACGGTACTGCTCCCCTCCAATCCCTTGATGAATTCGCGCACCTTCTTCAGCTGACCTTCAGGCAGCAAAGTGATGAGTTTCTCGAACTCTTCGTCGTTGTGGTCTTGAATATCTGGCTCCGCCTCATCAGCATCTTCCTCGGCTGCAGGCTTCGAAGTAGCGGCTTTTGTCAGTCGTCCCAGCGCGGACAAGTACTTACCAACTTGCTTCGCCGTTCGACCCATGGCCGAGACCTGGTGGTCCGTGAGCTTCCCCAGCTCTGTCAGCTTCTGCCTCACCTCTGGATCTTTGCTGACGACGGACAGCCAGGAAGATCGAGAAACTGGCAAGAGCTTGTCAGCTTTGGCAATCGCTTTAAGAACAGGTTTATTCGGGAGACCGATCATCGAGGAGCCAAGCACAAACAAGGCCCCGTCACTGAGATCTGACAACTGGTCCCGCAGGTTGCTGGGAATGCACTTCTCAATGTACTTGGTGCGAGATGTGTTCAACAGTGCCACGCACGCATCCGTACTGGTCATAGTGTGTAGTCTCCGGAGCTTCTGGTCGGACACATCGCTCAGCCTCTTCCGAAGCTTCTTGGATTTGATCTGCTTGTCAATGAACTGCTTTCGCGGCATGGAGAAACAGCGCGTCCCAAAAGCTTCCGCACCCTTGATGCGGTTGATGAGCGTGGATTGCTCTTCGAGGGAGTCGTTTTTCTGCCCAAGGATGATCAGCTCCAGGTCGGACAAGTGGTAGATAGATGAGTGTAGCGACGGATGCACGTGCTTCTGAATGTACTCCACGCGAGTTGCCAGCCCAGGGATCTTACACAACCGTTTAGGGTTGGATGCTGCTTGCAGGGTTGTACTGCATCGGTCTTGGCGGCGATCTCCAGCCGGTCTGAGCCTCTCGACCGCACAAAGAGCGGCAGAGACACCGAAGGCAAGGACTTTCGCAGATCCTGCAGGTCTGGCACATGTCTTTACGGAGCATCACGGATCAGCACACGCTAAGAACAGAAGGCATGCAGAGTGCAAAGACAGAATCAGTCCAAGTTTCTATCCATTTTGGCATGTCCTGTGTGGCTTTGCCCCTGTCCCCTGGTATGTCCCAACCGCAAAGGAGGCATTGGCATGGTGCCCGATATTGCCACCCGTGAAAGAGGCGTCGAAGCCATGATGTGGACGCTGAGGTGCTTGCATGGGGGGAAAAACCAACGCAGTACCGATGGCTTGAAGTCAGATCTGCGGATGCTGCTTCAAGAAGAAGCTCTCACCTTCCCAACATTTCCCAATGCAGCCCCCAAAACAAGTTGAGTAAAAGCTTTACACCGGAACCCATGTGATGTAAGAGTCGCCTGCAAGAGCTGTACGGCAACACCCAAGAATTTATGCCGAGAGGTGCCAGCTCGGCACCGGCGGAATGAGCTCTGCAATGGAGGGCGGAAAGACCTGCAAAACAGAAAATATTCAAGCCAAGCTCGAAAGGGCGGTAGGTGGGCCCAAATGCGGTGATGCAGATCCGACTAGCATCGTGACGAAAGAGCGGGAGGCTGTCAGTGTTCAACGAAACAAACGTCTGCTTTTCGCAGGATCGACACGGTGCCTCTGGGCGTACCTCCAGTGTCAGTACCTCGCTACTGCTTGTGAAAAGCAGGGCGCATGTATTCAGTTGCAATCGGAATGGAGGGGCACGCATGTGCATTCTCTCGATGCATATATGCATTCTCTTGAACCTGCCTAGCCAAATGGTCTCTAGAGGTTTTCGGTTACCGGTAGCTTGTTTCAGGAGCTGGCCGCAGCTGCGCTTCTCTGCCCTGCGATGTTTTCTGCAGTCACCTGCCGCATCCACGAGCGCAGGAAGGCCGCATCAAGCATGAGCAGAGGTTATCTCAGAGCTGCAAAGATGTCCGTCCGACTGGGTGGTATACAGCTGGCCTCGACGAGGTAGTAGCCTGGAGCTGCAAGGGCTTTGGCCCAGCAAATCCTGCACGATGCTTGCATGGCTTCGCTATGCTTCGCTGCAAGCCGCAAGATCTCCCAATTTCAAGGAGCTCTTCGGCCTCTGCCCTGCCCGCATGTTCTGTGCAGCGATGCGCTCGCAGAGAAGGCGCCTCTCCAGCTGCATGGAATGTGGCGATCAGGCTGAGCAAGAGCCCTTGCACGTGCAAGGCGCTACCAGTAGTGAAAGCACGGCCTGTCAGACGCTGGGCGGACCTCCGTCTGCAACGCTCTTACAAGATGCAATCCTATCACTAAAACCACGAAAGATGCGGCAGGAAGCTCAGAACCCCGCATGCTGGAGCTCTGCAGGTACAAGCTGCACTTCGAAGGCTGCGAGAGCGCCACTGGCGGCAGTAGCTATGCAACAAGGCGTGCATCAAGACACAAGAATCTGCAGCCCACAGTCCGCAGAGTACACTGGAACCACAGCCTTCCGGGCTCCTCGCAGCACTCCCAACTGACGGTCACCTGGCAGCTTGGAAGCTCAACAAAGACCTGCGCTCACACCGTGCTCGATTCTTCTGACATCCTGCCTGTTCTCCCCAGAGGGTGCTACAGATCGCCTTCTTCTGTCTTCTTTGTCCAATCACGGATGAAGGATATGAGAGATAAAGAACTGCCACGGAGACATCCCCGTCTGTCCACACTCAACATCAGAGCCGGGAGTGCCACGACTTGCTGCTCCGCATCGACACTCACCGTAGCAACTGTCAGGGATGCAGCCAGTTGGAACATGAAAGTCGCGCGACAAGCTTTAAGGATCAGATGCATGGCTTCTTTCGGTAGGCTTGCGGAGCCTGCACTGACCGGAGGGGCAGGGGCTGCAGGAGGGGTCACCAGCGGTGTAGAGAGCGTCGACCAGCAGCCTCCAGGCTGCTACAAGTAGCGTTCAAGAGCTACCGTGGCTGAGAGGAGCACCGTTCGGGCTCAGGACATACAGCTTCATGGTCGGCATTCTGCCCTCAGAACAAACCCTGATTTCGGAGCTTTCTTCCCATCGCCTGTGCCAAGGGCATTCGTCGCGGCCAAGACGAACGAGTACCTGTGCAGACCCCCAGTCACATCCGGAACCCGACGAAACCGTACAAGGTCCCAAACTCAGAGACCCAAGCATCGACCGGGCCTGGTTCCTGGCTGCAGACCATCTACACGAGCTCGACAAGGTATCTCGCGACGGCGGGAGACAGAGGGTGCTGGCCTTTCTCGAAAAGCTCTGCGCACATGAGCAGCATCGCCCCAGGGTGCAGGACTCCACCACCATGCACAGCATCATTGTATCTTCATTGATCTTCATTGGACGCACGGATCAAAACGTGCCTCGCCGGAGCTCTTTTGCATGCCAGGATCCTGAAGCACCAGTGCCGTTGCATGCGCTTCGAAAGAGCGCCTAAGGATTCCATGCACCGTGCGATGGAGAATAATGCCGACTTCTCAGAAGACACATGCCCAAAACACGCAGTCACAGGTGCAAGCCTTGATCTGCACTCCTGCGAAGGGCACCGCCACCTGCTTCACAAAAGAACGCTAAAACAAACTCGGCAGCATTTGTGCACGGACAAGTCTGCTCACAGCGTGCCTCCCGCTGAATGGTCTGGTTGGCAAAAGTTGCCCCTGCGCGCGGGAGCTGAGTGTAAGCATCGCCACTCTCAACAAATTTCGATTGGTCTGGCTTCGTGCGAGAACGCACCTTTCCTGCAGCTTTTCCATCACTAGAACCAGCACTGAGGCCAAACGGGCGTGAGGCAAGGCTTGTGCTTCGAGTGCCGTGCAGAACAGAAGGGCGGTTTGGACTCCCCTGGCACTACTCCTTCGGCATTCTATACTGAGCGCACGTCATGCTTGTGATTCATGTTTGAAGGTCGTCCGTGTTCATGTAGTGTGTGACACGACCCAGCCCGACAGAATGAGTACTCAGACTCGCCATGTCGAGCTGGCGGACCTCCCACGGTGGTGTTGTGGTGGATTCTGGACGGCAAAACACACATCCTTTACGCCCAGTGAACCACTCCCGTACAAGTAACCTGCAAGCTCAAACTAGCAAGATCCGAGCAAACATGAGGCCGCAGGATTCGTCTCGCTTTTTGCCGATTGCAGGCATTTAACATTGGGTAGATTGAAAACGAGCCAGACCAGGAGCCCGGCAAGCAATCCGCACTGCGCCTCCGGACTTACGTCTTCGGAATTTGAAGAGAACTGCGGCACTGCGAAGATTACGGCGAGGCTCTCGGCTGGACCCAGGCGCAGGAGGAATGTCACAGTCAGAGTTTGCCAGGCTGAAAGCCCAGATCAGGGTTGGAGGGTTTGGAGTTGGAACGGACATTCACCCCGCTGGCAGTGGCAGCACGGTTCCGTGTCTGTCAAGCTGCATGGTGTGAACATGTAGCCAATGATCACCCAGAAAGGAATCATGACTACGTTGGCTGAAATGGGAGCGGCTCCCGGGTCTTTCGGATTCCTTTTGGGGATCACGGACCGATACAGACATGTGTCTGGAATCTTTTCCGACAGAGTCAGAGGCTGCGGGATGCAGCCCGGGGTCGGCAGCCAGGCCCTCGGCCTGTCTATCCTGTCTGTGTGTCTGTGCATGTGCTGGACCCCGACCCCGGGGCATCCACGCTGGCGGGCATTAACCGAGCAAACACGCTTGCGCATCTCTGCTTCACTCATCTCGTCGCCACCTGTTTCCACTGAGAAAGCAAGCGAGCTTCCGCTACGGTGAAACATAGGCAGATCCAGCAGAGCACGCGGACGCCGTGCCTCAGCAAAAACAGCTGCATCCATCAGCAGTCTCACATGATCAAGCGCATGTCTCTCTGGCAATATAGAGCTTGAATATATGCCCCGACTCCGAACAACCGAGCGGCAAGCAGGTGTTCCATGCAAAATCTGTTGCTGTAGATCATTGAAGCTGGGATTCGGGTCATCCAGAATTTATCTGGCCAGCTGGGGCCGCAACATAGCACTCGTCACAGTCAGGTTGCTTCATCCTGTCATGTCAAAATACGCAACGAATCGAGATGCAATTCTCTTGTGCCACAGCCGTACGACACAGGGGTGCGTCAGGTCTCGTTTGCTCATCACATCCACGGCGTAATCTAGACGGAGGTGGTTCGCAGCCTTGCGCTTCCAGGAGACGATGTCTGATACGGCACCCCAGAGGGGATCGGCGTCGTGCCTCGCTGCCACATTTAAGCCATTGATTGCAAGCTCGGCATTCCAACCGTCGGAACATGCAGACCTGAAGGAGCTCGAAATCATCTGAGGCTCCGTCGAAGACTGTGAGGGGAGCGGGTCATCCTTCCTAAGAGTGAGGCTGGTCACACAAAGCATGCGTGTGCAATTGTTGCAGCTTCTGAAACTGGAGGCCTCCAGATGCCTTGCCCTGCCCTTCATAGCGCCGAGGAGTTCTAATCAACGTAGAAAATCCGAAATCATGCTTGAAGAGCAGTCGGGATGCTCGTCGTCAGAGCCGAAGAGCTCCTTCGAGAGCAGGGTTGCTGCAACGGAACGGCGCTTGCCACCTGGCTGACTGCATCAACCGATGGATCACCGATTGCAGGTGGTTGAGATCATTTGCACATGGCAACCCTACGGTCGAAGATCAGACAACCAAGACCCTGCGGTCGAGGGACCGAACGATCGAAGTGGGGCCTCGGGTTGCCAGCCAAACCCTTAACCTACAGTGCCTACAGCTCACAACCGGAAACAAACACACAACCCTGAACTAAACCGTGAACCCCGCGAGCTTCGAAACCCTCGACATCTCAGAAACCCTCCGGCCCTGCCTGGCACCGAGCCCGGTCTCCTAGCAGGACACCGATGCCGCCAGGGAAGTTAACAGACCCAGCTGGAATTGTCGTTTCTGCTGAGCTTCGCAACAATCGGTAAGTTGCGGCAAGCGCCACAAAGCTGACAACTCCAGCCCATTTTCGGTACTATGTTCGCTGTAGGAATCCGTGCTTGGGCTCTTAAATGAGACAACTGTTCATCTCCTTTGCAGCAGCGCTTGCAGGGCCCTCTCGTCGCTTTCTGGCCCACCTGCCGCAAGTGCATCTTGAGCAGTGAGGGGAACATGGCATGTCTGGGGTGGACTCGAACACCCTTGGCAGGACCTGCTGGAATAGTTGTGAATGAGGACACGCCGACTGTCGAAACTATCAGCTTCAAGGCCCTGCGTGAAACAAAACGCACACCTTCCAGGGAAGGCGAGTCGGCAGGCCTTCCGCAAAACAGTCGTGGAGAAAGACATGGGATCGCGTGCGGCTATGTTCAAGCTGCATCTAATGATCAGTAGTCGGTTGGGCATTGCGACTTAGCTGCGACGACAGTGCTGCCAACCCCACCCCACCTCTCACCAGGAGCGATGCTGGCACCGGGCGGAGTCCTCCGCATACACTGACTTGCAGGGCCCTTCGAACAACCCCTGAGAATGGCCATCGAGCCCGGGCCACTCCTGAAGCGATCGTCGCCAGCCTGTGCTCAGACGCCGGACAGACGGCCCAAGGGGCGCAGAAGGAAGAGCAGGTGCCTTCAGCTCACGCTTCTGCATCTCCATCCAGTCGTTCATCGCCTTAAAGGCTTCTACGTGCTTCTACCTGTCCTGCCTTTCCTCTTCTGTCATCTGAGGCGGTCGCCAGCCGGCTGCGCCTTACCTCTCGGAGCTCCTGCAACGTCGATGCTCGATCCTGCAGAGACGAGAGGGGACTGGGCAGCCTCAGAGAGGCCATGGGACCTTTAGTTGGCTCTTGCGGGTGCTTAGTGCACTAGAGTAATGCCTGTAGCTGCTGGAGACGGGCTAATCTAAAGGATTAGGTTTCGCCTGGCAGCCTGCTGCAATCTTGTAGATGCTGTCATCAAAACAACCAGAGCTCGGCAAGGCTCCGCACGTTTGTGGTGATCGTCGGCCCCTCAAAGATGTTTTTCAAAAGCATCGGTTCACTTCACCAAACGATGCAATGCATCGGAAACCACGTCTGACATACGCGCTCGGACACATACCGGAAACTGTACTGCACCTGCACAATCAGGTATAACTCTGGTAGCCCGTGTCCTCCTCGTTGCTTTTGCGGCGATCGGATGACCCCCTTGACCTACACAGATTGCAGGCACAGACACAGGCAGAGTGTTGGCGACAGCTGGTTGATGCGATGATTCCCACAAGTAGTGGTTCCAGTGCCCATTGAGACAAGTCGTCGTTGATTGGTCTTACATGTGTGTCATAGATTCGGTAAAGTGCAAGGCATGTGCAAAATTGTGCAAAGCACTGCAGCACAGCAAAGGCCTTGGATGTGGATCGTCTTCGCCGCCTGGTCCCATGGGCAAGACGGGGCGGACAGCACGTCGCCATGCAAACCCAAACATTGGAAGCAACTCTTCTGGGCCTCCATCATCTGGTGACCGCGGGCCCCTGCACGAAGCAGAGCGGGTGAACTCCCACTCGCAGAAGCTCAGCATTTGGTGACCCGGTCGCATCTCAGCAACTGACTGAGAGAGCTTCCAGGCGCTTAGATCAAGGGCCTGAAAAGCGGATGAAAGCTTCAGCTTCAGCGCGTTTGGCGGCTCCACTGTGTCTCACTGCCACCGGCCTGCTCGACTTCGGTGTCGAAGTGCTCGGACCCTTCCTCCGAGGCTGCCGAGGCTGCCTCGGCCTCGTCTTCCTGCGGAAATAACCGAACTCCGATGCGCACAGCCGGGTCACAGCCAGCTCGTTCCCTTGGCGGCTCCTCTGCCTCTGCCGTCTTGCTGACCTCTCGGCGATTGAACAAGCGACTGCCCGGATCAAGACTAGCTGTGCACGCAGGGCAGGTCTGCCGCCCGAAACAGCTCAGCACCTCACAACGCGCCCTTGCTTTGCATTGTATGACGTGTGGAGCCTGACAACCAGTCTGCAAGAAGCTTGCGTAATGTGAAGCCACGCAACATGCATGCACATGACCCACACCCCCGAAAGTGGGCTCAACGCTGTGCAGACCTGCTGGTGGCCATTTTAAAGGTTCCGTTTCTCTGAACCAAAAACATGCTCGAGCTCCATCAAGGGCTGGACATGTGGAAGACGTCCGGATTCGGAGCAGCTCCGCAGTGAATGCTTTCTGCCTGAGAAGGGCGTGCGGGCGGCACTGCTTCACAGCCCGGGTAGCATCCCGAGGGCCTTGAGCCTGTGTTCCTCTTCCATCTCCTTCATCTTGCGACGCTCGGCCAAAGCCTCTTCCCTGGAGAGTGCCAGGCAAACCCGCGTGTTTCGGAGCAGAGCCCTTTAGAATGGCAGGACATGTCCCTTCCGCACGTGACGTCGCTGGGCCTCTGCAACCCATCCTCGGAGAAGTGCTGCGTTGTTCACGGCTGCGGCTACCGAAAGCCATCGTTTCTGCGACTTTAACTCCAACAGTCCAACAGAAGCTCAGGAAGGAGGAGCAGCAGTCGACTATGTCTTGCCGCATGTCGAATCGAGATGGGCCAAGATTCGAGATGCAGGCGGAAGAAAGTCTCCGGCCGCACCTGACAACTCGTTTGGGAAGCTAGCACTTGCATCTGCAAAGTAGCTTTGTCTACACTGTACACTTGTGTTCGCCTCCGAAGGCACCGACAAAAGCCCGGAGCACCTTGTTGCTCTTTCCGCGGCGGCGGTCTGCGAGCTGCCGGACTTCTTCCTCGGCCACCTGTTGAAATCTGCCCAAAGGAAGCAACTGTTTGAGACTTCGCGGAGAGCCGACGGGTGCCTTTCTGGCTTCCTCACGCTTCTCCATCGCCTGCAGGCAGGGGGCAGACATGCCAAAGGGCCACTGCTGTAAGCAACCACTCAAGAGCTTGCGTCCTCCTTCTGCTTCTCCTGACCATAGTTGTGCAGCCGCAGGACCTCAAGGCTTCTGCGTTGCTGCATGCACCGTGCTGTAGATGATCTGCAAGCCTTTCCTTCAGAAATCAGTCTGCATGCAGTTTCCACTGCTAGCGCCTGTACCCTGACTAAGCGCAACCTTGGCGAGTCACGTCTGCTTGCGGTGCTGGTTGTCCGAATTATGTGCCCTCCCAGTCGGTGATTCAACATTGGCACCAGAGTCACGCTTCCTGGCTGAGAGTCTCTGCGAGATCATTCTGGCGCTCCTTGGTGAGCTTGACTTCCTGTGCAGCAGGGTCTCAGGGTGTCGGAAAGTAAGTATGGGTCATGAGTCATGAGTCCATGTATATCCCTGTGGCTCGGCGCCGGGGGTAACGATCAGCGCAGGGACTCGTGCCTTCTCTTTCTTTTCCTTGATGGCATGCAGCCCATCCTCGGCATCCTCCACAGTCGAAAAACTGCATTTTATCTACGACTCTCGAGTTCAGAGTCCACAGGTCACACCGTGGGGAGCAGCTTGAGCAAGAACTGCACAGCATGTTGTCAGCACGGTGTGACGGGTCCTTCTTCTTCCTCTGTCGTTCCTTTCTTTTCTGGGCTTGCGAGTATAGGCGATCCGCTGCCGCGGCTGCCTGCCCGATGAACTTGCTTGAGAACGGCAGAGCCGCGACCAAACGCTACACAGTCTTGAACTCAGTGGGAACTGAGCGGGGAGAGCACGTACAGCCATGCTCAATGCAACAAGTAAATGCTGAAACAGCTTGGCACTTCCCGTGGTAGCGCACCACATCAGCTCGGCAAGCTGCAGTCGAGACGGATTCGACAGTGAGGTGTCGCGGCGTCGCCTGCCCCAGAAAATCTGCTGCACGAGGGCTCCACGCACTCATCGAAAAGCCGCCCAACGTGCAATCCAAGTGGCCACAGGCGTGGGCTCCTCCTTTTTCGGTTCGCGAGGCTTCTGCAACCTCGTCCACACTGGCTCCTGTAGCTTTGCCGAGAGCTCCTGCTGCGGAGAGAGCCGCTGGCAGCAACAATCAAACATCCGTTTGCCACATCAGCTTCGGAAATTGCGGGGCGAAAGGCCACTACTTTTGCTGGAGGACAGCCCAGAGCCCGTCCGGATTGGCTTTGTGCAGCCAGGAAGGGACGTCCCTCCTCGAGCTGCGCTTTGAAAGCCCAAAACAGAGGAAGAGACGACTCCCTGAGAGCCTCTGAAGCCTCGAGCAGACTGTGAGAAGGATCCCCTAGGACTTCAGCCAAAGGTGCCGGGGCTGTCGAGGCTTCCGGAAGTGCTCGTCAGCTTCCCTCTCCTTGCTTGGGAGCGGAAACTTTGGTTCAAATTTTTTTATAGAAACGCTGCGCCGGGGGTTGAGAACAGAGAGGAGGCTTGAGCTCTTGCTGGCAAGGCTCCAGTCTCTGCCGCCTCTCCTCCTGCTGTGCCTTTTGCAGGAGCCCCTTATTGTAGAGGCGCTTGAAGTATGCCTCTGGTGGGAGCGCCAAGTGAACCAAAGAGAAGAGGAAGTGAAACACTGACAGAACTTGACCACAGCTGCCCTGCATGGAAGAAGTCAGGAAAAGAAATTTAGCACCTCCTGTCCCATGCCGTTGAGATGAAAATACTTCTGGCCCAAGCTGCCGTGCTTCCGGTCTGCGCTGCAGACAGGTTGGGCTCTGGCTTCTTAAACAGGCCCTCTTTCTCGTGCTTCTCCTGAATGGCAGGCCACATCTCTGGGACGTGGCGCCCTCGAGCACGGCGATTTCGGTCCTGCTTTCTCTTGTGGAAGTCCTTCGCCTCCGAGCGCGCTCTGAGCGAATCGAAGCTGCGAATCGAACCCCGGTCCCTCTCGGCCTCACGATAGAGCCGGTTGTAGAGGTCCTCCCTGGTCAACCGCATGAACCCTTCGTCTCCCGGCTCCTGACAAAATGCCAGGTGCCAAAGGCAGCAGCTCAAGGAAGCTCCCCGTTTGGGCGGGCCTGACGCTTCGTCAGAGGCTGCGAGGCACTTCTGGGAGTTCGCGGAGTCCTACCACGGAGCCCGGGCACAGGAGAATCCGCCGAAAGCTGTGCAGGGGTCCTGGGGCTCGTCTCGCCCGGCTCTAAGGGAGCCACTGACCCGGATGGTTCACCAACTGCAGACAGCTGCTGACAGTTCTCCAGTGACTGTTGAGGGATCTTCCTCTCTCGGTCGGATATCTCAGACCTGCTTCTGATGGAACCTCGCCCGGTGTCTGGAAGGCCAGCCTTGGCTGAGGCGATTTTTCACAACCACGGCTTCTCCGAGAGCCTCGAAACCCTCCGAGCTTTCCGAGTGGCCCGGGCTCGTTTAGCTGCTCGGCTGCCAGCATCCTTAAGGCTGAGAGGACTTCCAGACATCCCCTCTTAACAGCAGAAGAACCTCTCATGTGATCAATGCTTTCAGCTCGAGTACACGGGAACAAGGATGGTTTGGACTTACGTGCCTTCACTTAGCTGCAAGGTGCGGAATATCAACCTCATGTTTGATTTCACTCGGACCCCAAAGACCCTCAGCATGTCCGTCTTTCCCGCTGAGCGACCCGGGTTCGACGCGATTCGCCGCAACGCGAGGCAGGGACGGGCTCAGTTGTTGCAGCCAGCGAAGGTCCTGCCCAAAATTTGGTCATTGAAGGCTTTGAACTACGCGGAGAGCTGCTGCGAACTGCTTCTTCCGAAAAAAGCGGAGTCTCCACCCAGTCCATCACAAGCCTCGAACCTGGGGGAAGGAAGTCCTCGGCACGGACGGACGGCCTGGCCAACGTGTCGTGGCAGCAGATCCTCAGTTGCGCAGCACGGGGCTCAGAGCAGCAGCAGATGGCATCCTTACAAAACAGCGGCGGCACTTGAAAACAAAGGCGCAGGTGCCCAAACCTGCGCGCTGCGCCAATGTGCTTTAAAACAATGCCGGCCTTGCGGACCGAGCGTCATTCGAAAGATGCTGTCAGCCTCGCGTGGCTCCAGGATGCCCGAGAGGAGGGACCGGAACTCCTGCGCTTTCCCGGTCAGACCACTTCGAGAAAAACTTAAGCAGCCGTTTCGCGGCGCCTCCTTTCGGAGCCGCCGGCCGCCACGCAGGCCTCGGCGAATCCCAGTGACGTGCACTGGCACCCCGCACGGTCTCTGCACTTTTCGAGGCGTTGAGGCGTTGACCCCAGGATTTCGCGGCCTGGTCCACGCCGCCAAAGCGCGAAGCGAGAGCGGTGGTGAACTTCCCCAGCACCTGCAAAACACCAGTCAGCCGAGGTCGAGCCTCTGAGATTCGCACGAAGGCAACCACCGTGTTCACAACCAAACCTCGGCAGTGGGCCAATCGAGCTCGCAGATCGTGGCCTGTTTGCGGGCTGCAATGTCCCAAGGCCGAGTAACGCCGAGCATTCCAGCCTTGCCGGACCCATCAGCATCCAGTTCATGCCAGGCGTCACGGATATTGCCACGATAGTTCATTCGGCGACACCTCGCAAGTTCGAACACAGACCTGCTGACTTGACATACTGCTGTTATGCGGATGATTGCCATTTCGTCTGACATCTCTTGTGTGCCCTGACTAAACCACAGAAAATTCTGTGCCCAACGCTTGTAGGGCAGTGCCATCAAACTGCAACTGAGGCCGAGACGCTTCGCAGAACTCTGCATGCGTCACAAAGCCGGTTGCGGAGCCTTCAGCTGCAAGATCTCGCGCGGAGGTCGCGTGGCAATGCATCCCTGCTGCCCTCTTCATCGGTATACGACACTTCCAATTCCAGCTAGACAAGGCAGCATGTTGGATCCTGCTGTACTTCGTGTTATTTCGTGCTGAGCCAGCAACTGTCCAAGATTCTTCTCCAGCCAGCAGCAAAAGATCCTGCCAGATTGCAAAACCTACTCCGGTCGCGCTGGGTTGCAGTTGCAGCACCTCTGGTTGTACCAGGCAGCACTAGTTCTCACGCGAACAACTTTGGAAACAAGCCGACGAGTTGAACGTCAATCAGTGTAGGCAGAAGCTGTCGAGCATAAACCTGGCATTCCCATTAAACGGCGCTGACACAGAAATCTAGACTCGCTTCTTCATGAACCCGTTGAGACACAAGGCCTTCTCGGCGCAAGAGCTCGGCACGGAATTGGCGCAGCGCTGCACCAGAGTTCGGGCGAACTGGCACACAACAGAGTTAATCCGAGCCAGCGAAGTAAAAGCCGTCATGATCTCTTACCCTGCCCTAAACCCGAGCACAGGTTCGGGAAGAACTATGCCAGGAGCACGGTTTTGGTGGACACGAACGCGAGGCACGAGTAGTCACGAGCAAGATGTGCACGGCATTTTGGTGGGAGCACGACTTTTCGGGGGGCGGACACGCCGAGATACGGCGGCGAAGCAGAATTTCAAAGGCCCTTGGATTTCGAGACCACACCAAGGAGCCCCGAGGAGGCAAAACACCGGACCAGCTTGGACGTTAGGGACCTCGAGCGCTTTGAAGGCCAAAATCGGCGTGGGACTGTGGCAAACTGTGGCAGACGTTTCCATCCACGGCAGGAGCACCATTCATAAAGATGGACAACACGAAACTTGTGGTTTTTACTATGCTTCTCTCGTCCGGGGCCTGAGGGGACGGAACGCGAAATGTGCACCGCTACTGCGAGAGCCGCAGAACCGCCGCGGGTGTGCATCCGCCACGAACACTTCTGCAGGACAGCAACCAAATCCTCTTTACTCTTCGTTACAGCTTCTGCTTGTACCGGGGAAGAGCGAGGCAGACACCCTTGTGCTCCACCCATGTTGTCCATCGAAGCGCGACGAAGTCTGAGGTCGTCGTGGCACGAAAGTTCACAGCAGAAGCACAAGTACAAAACCGCTGAGCCATTTAAGGGAAGGCGAATCTCTGTGTGCCAAAGGCGCGTGCCTGACAACATATTGACAAATCCCGAAGAGTGTCAGAGTCCACCTCGCGCCGAGTTGGGTGCTGAGGCGCTGCGCTTTGGAGACACGGGGCGTGGCGAGGGCCTCGAAGAGAGGTAATTACTATAGCTGCGAGCTATACAGCTACATCAAGACATAAATGGAACAAGCCCGTGGCGTCGTCGCACGGGAGCTCGTAGCCCCTCCGAACTCCTGCAAACCGGCCGGGTCTGGTGTCAAATCCATGGTGCGTTTAAAGGACGACACTCATGACAGCTGTGAGTTGACCGTGTCCTCGACGAGCCAGGAGACCGGGGTGGCTGGAGTTGCCAGCGACGATGGCATGGCGTACAACTTCGCCGCCTCGGCTATGTGCTCTTAGTCTGGGTGCTGATGTCTCTTTCTTTCTGGCGGGCTTAGGGGTCGTCCAGGCGACCCTCAGGCCTTTCCCGCCCGACCACCCATTGTTTTATGCTGATGTCTTTCTTTTCCTTTCTGCCGGCTTAGGGGGTCCGCAGGGGACCCTCAGGCCGATGTCTCTCTCTCTCTCTCTCTCCCTCCCTCCCTCCCTCTCTCCCTGTGCGTATGTATGTATGGATGCACGCATGGATGCATGCATGCGTGGATGGATGGGTAGGCTGATGCCCTCTTGGCCAAAACCTTTTGAGGACTTGACCGGGTCTCTGCCTGATCCAGGCAAGGTGCTACCACGGCGGGGATCTGTAGGAGTTCATCACTTCAGGATTGAGGGGTTCATCTGAGTGATGGCTCATCTCGAGCGGTCGAGTGTGGCTGCAGGACACGCAGGACACGCATGCTTCCCGTTGCCGCCTGCGCTGGGGCTTCGGTCGGACTCGCTGCCCTGGACTGGTTCTTGAGCGACGGCTAGAAGTGCATGGAGCTTTCTGGATCTCGGACTGAGTCTTGATGGTGCAGCCCTGTAGCATCACCACTGCAGAAAAGCCTCACTACTGTAGCGTGACTGGATCGCCCGCCTGCGAGCTCCGGCTTCGTCGAGGGGAGTGACCTGCATCTCCCCAACAAGCAAGGCTTTCGCCTTCTCTAGTGGCACCGTTGTCTCGATTTCATGATTCGTAGCATCCGAATTGATGTACTGTTCTTGGTGTCGTGAGACTTGGGTCTCGCAAGAAACCTCGCAAGAATGGGAAACTGGATGCAAGCTGCGCGTGTTGTTCGTCTAGAATGTCTAGCTGCTTACAATTGTACATTGCACCCTCTATGCAGCACCTCAGATCCACCCCCTCAAAAGACGTGGGTGCAGGAACAAGTTACTTCTTCCTGCCTGCGCTGCCACTGCGTGAGGACTTGGCGGTCTGCCAGCACAGCGGCACATGAAAACTAACTGCCCTGACAGTGGCTGCTATGAAATCGCTGGCCACAGCGATCTACGAAGGTGGCCACACAACTCCTTAGTCCTTAGTACCGAGCCAATGACTCCGAAGGCAGCATCCCTCGCCTCCGCGTGCCGCCGTGTGCGCGAGGCTCGCTCGGCGCTGTGCTTCGGGCCGGCCTTTGGAACGGACCCCGGCTCCAGTAGCGGAGTGCGGATGCATGATTACCGAGCTCGGGGCCATCTCCACGATGCTGGCCCTGAGAGAGCGGCTGCCTCCACTGAGCCAGACCAGTGAAGGCGCGGCTCAGGTGCAGTCTAAGCCAGAAGGCTTTCGAGGAAGAGGCTCAGAGTGTCCGACGTCCCTGCCCGGCCTTTGCTGCTGCGCCCCGGGCGTTCCTGGCGAAGCGAAGTACCCGGAGCTGTTTGACATCAGCTTCACGAGAAGACATGTCAACGTGCATGAGGTCTAGCACCCCTCCCATTGCCTCCCGGAGGACCCCAGACCTTCACAAACCTCCGGACCCTTTCAGGATTCCGAACGCTCCCGTTCCCCCCACTATGTTCGAGTCTGCTCCCTTACGTAGGGCACATCACCGGACAGAGCAGTGAGACTACTCGGAAGCTCGGCTCCCGCTAACTCTAATGCAAGACGATTTGATGACTCGGGAATCCCAAATGCACAATGGATCCATACACGCCGCCGACGAAGCACTATCTGCCAACATCGTGCGCTCGTCTGCACGTGACACATACGAGTCGGCGAGGTGGCACGAGTTGATGGTCATTGTCCTTGAGCCCAAGCCCCAAACCCCTCCACCCTAAACCCCCAAAAGCCCACCTAACCCCCAAACCCCTAAAACCCGAAACCCCTTACCCTCAACCACTGAAAACCTAAACCCCTACATCCCTCGAACCCTAAAGCCCAAAACCCTGAACCCCAGCCTCCTATACCCTGAACCCGTAAAGCCTTGAACCCCTGAACCCAAACCCAAAACCCCCAAACCCAAACCCCAAAACCATAAACACCTGAAACCCTGCTTAACCCCACGCCACTCAAACCCCAAAACCCCCAAACCACCCGCAAAATCCTTATCCCTTCAACCCAAACCCAAAACCCCAAACCTCCAAGCAATGTACCCCTAAAACCCTATTTAACCCTCAGCCCCTTAACCCTAAACTCCTAAACCCTAAAACCCCAAACCCCAGACCTTTCTCAACCCCCTAACCCTAAACCTCTAAACCCAAAACCCCAAAAAAAACTAAACCCCTGAACCCTCAACCCCTAAAAGGCTAAAACAATCCGCAACCCGAACACCCCTTAACCCTCAACACCCAACAACCTAAACCCCTAAACCCAAAAACCCAGAGGGTTTAGCCCTAAACCGCCAAGCCCTACACCCTGAAACCGTAACCCGCAAAACCCTAAACTCCCAACCTCTCAACCCCAAAAACCTAAACCTTGAAACCCTCACACCCCCAACCCCTAAAGCCCTACTTAACCCTTCCCCCCTCAACCCCAAAACTCCGAATGCTCTAAACCCCGAAATCCTTAACCGCCAAAAAAAACCGTAACCCCGCCCCAAACCGTAAGACCCTAAACCCTAAACCTGTAACCCATAAAACACTAAACCCCTACGCCCTAAAACCCCTGAACCCTCAACCGCCAAAAACCAAACCCCGGCACCCCTATAACCCATAACTCATACAACCCTAATCCCCTGAACCGCAGCCCCAAAGACCCTGAACCCTTAAACAACCCTAAACTCTCCAAACCTACTCCTCAACCCTCAACTCCTAACACGCTAAACTCCTAAAGCCCTACAACCCTCATCCTCTAAACCCCTAAGCCTAAACCCCTGAAGCCCCAAACCCCCAAACCCTAAACTATAAACCCGTAACACACAAAAGTCTCAACCCTTAACCCTCAACTACTTAACCCTAAGCCCCTCAACCCCAAACTCCGAAACCCCTAAAGCCTCAACCCCAAAAAACCGAAACCAATGCATCCTGAAGCCATAGACCGCCGAACCCTAAACCCTTAACTCACAAACTGTAGTACTCTAAACCCCTAAACCCCTCAACCCCCAAAAACCATAACCCCTAAACCCCTACACCCTCACCCCCTAAAACCCCCTCTTGGCTCTTAAACCTAAGCCCCTTAAGCACCCAGATCCTAATACCATAAACTTCGAAACCCTCAACCCCCCAAAAACACTAACCCGAAGCCCTAAACCGGAAAGACCCTAAACCCTAAACCCGTCGTCCATGCAAACGTAAACCCCGGGTTGCGGCTCGGTGTGCCTGATGGCTCTGGGATGTGTCGCGTAACCCCCAAAAACCTAAACCACCAAACCCCAGAACCCAGACCCCTAAAACCTACTTAACCGTAAGCCCCTCAATCCTAAACTCCTAAAGCCTAAAACCCCAAACCCCAAACCCTTCTGAACCCCCCAACCCTAAACCTCTAAACACTCAACCCCCAAAAACCTGAACCCCTGAACCCTCAACCCCTAAAAACCTAAAAAATCCGCAACCCTCAACACCCAAAAACCTAAACCCCTAAACCCCAAAACCCAAACCCCTAAACCCTGAAGCCCTAAACCGCCAAACCCCAAACCCTGAAACCGTAACCGGCAAAACCCTAAACTCCCAACCTCTCAACCCCAACAACCTAAACCTTGAAACCCAAACACCCTCAAGCCCCTCAACCCTAAACTCCTGATGCCCTAAACCCCGAAACCCTTAACCGCAAAAAAAAAACGTAACCCCTGAACCCCGAAGCCCCAAACCCTAAGACCCTAAACCCTAAACCTGTAACCCATAAAACACTAAACCCCTACGCCCTAAAACACCTGAACCCTCAACCGCTGGCACCCCTCGAACCCTACAAAACCGTAAGCCCCTCAACCCTAAAATCCTAACACCCCAAACCCCTAAACCCTCAAGCCCAAACCCCCAAACCCTAAACTCATAACCCATGACTCATACAACCCCAATCCCCTGAACCCGCAGCCCCAAAAACCCTGAACTCTAAACTCTCTAAACCTACTCCTCAACCCTCAACTCCTAAGACGCTAAACTTCTAAAGCTCTACAACCCTAATCCTGTAAACCCCTAAACCCCTGAAGCCCTAAACCCCCAAACCCTAAATTATAAACCTGTAACACGCAAAAGTCTCAACCCTAAACCTTAACCCCCAGAAACCTAAACCCCTAAACCCCTTAATCCCGACTTAGCCATAAGCCCCTCAACCCCAAACTCCGAAACCCCTAAACCCTCAACCTCAAAAAATCGAAACCCCTGCATCCTGAAGCCATAGACCGCCGAACCCTAAACCCTTAACTCACAAACTGTAGTACTCTAAACCCCTAAACCCCTCAACCCCCAAAAACCTTAACCCTTGAACCCCTACACCCTCACCCCGTAAAACCCCGTTTTGGCTCTTAAACCTAAGCCCCCTACCTAATACCATAAACTTCGAAACCCTCAACCCCACCCCCCCACCCCCCCCCAAAAAAAAAACAAAACAAAAAAACTAACCCCGAAGCCCTAAACCGCAAAACCCTAAACTCCAAACCCGTCATCCACACAACCCTGAACCCCGAAACCCCCAAAAACCTAAACCGCCAAACCCAGACCCCTAAAACCTACTTAACCGTAAGCCCCTCAAATCCTAAACTCCTAAAACCTAAAACCCCAAACCCCAAACCCTTCTGAACCCCCTAACCCTAAACCTCTAAACACTCAACGCCCAAAAACCTGAACCCCTGAACCCTCAACCCCTAAAAACCTAAAAAAATCCGCAACCCTCAACACCCAAAACCTAAACCCCTAAACCCCAAAACCCAAACCCCTAAACCCTGAAGCCCTAAACCACCAAACCCGGAAACCGCAAGCCGCAAAACCCTAAACTCCCAACCTCTCAACCCCAACAACCTAAACGCTTAAACCCTTACACCCCAACTCCTAAAGCCCTACTTAAGCCTCAGCCCATCAACCCAAAACTCCTAATGCTCTAAACCCCGAAACCCTCAACCCCCCCAAAAAACACAACCCCTAAACCTCGAAGCCCTAAACCATAAGACCCTAAACCCTAAACCTGTAACCCGTAAAACACCAAACCCCTAGGCCCTAGGCCCTAAAACCCTCAACCCCCAAAAACCTAAACCCCTGCACCCCTCAGCCCTACAAAACCGTAAGCCCCTCAACCCTAAAATCCTAACACCCCAAACCCCTAAACCCTCAAGCCCAAACCCCCAAACCCCAAACCCTAAACCCATAACCCATACGACCCATACAACCCTAAACCCCTGAACCCTCAGCCCCAAAGACCCTGAACCCTTAAACAACCCTAAACTCCCCCAACCTACTCCTCAACGCTCAACTCCTAAAACGCTAAACTCCTAAACCCTCAACCCCCCAAAACCAAAACCCTCAAACCCCGAAGCCCTGACCCGCCAAACCCTAAACCGCAAACTCCTACACTCCTACCAAGCTACCACAAACCCGACACCCCGAAACCCTAAACGCCTAAAGCCCTTAACCCGAAACCCGAAACCCCTAAACCCTAAACCCCAAAACCACCGAAAACCCCAAACTCTTGTCACAGTCATCACTCCCACGGCCGGGCTCAGCCTGCTCAGTCGCATTCTGCTTCTCGGTGCTCCGAGCGTCCTCGACTTGGGGCAAAGGGCGATGTACAGCTTCTTGAGAGTCATGTAGAACCGAACGAGCCGGGACATGAACTTGTAGAATCTACAGAAGGATCGAAACGAAGGGATAGAAGTTGAAGCTTGAAACTCGGATTGGGAATTCAAAGACCTCGTTCTTGCGGCTGCAGTGATGGTGGAGAATCGGTGCCCTGGACTAGCTGATGTACTATCATACCACATGAGGTCCTGAGGTTATCTCACACTACGGCATGGAGCACTTCATCGGCATCGGGTCGCAGAACGCAGCATCGCAAAGCATAGTAAAGCAATGCGAGCAACGACTGTTGACTCCGAATGTTACATCAGTACTCTGAATGTTACATCAGTACTGAACCCCGTGCTAGTTGCCATCGCAGTACACTACTTGAACCAAATAGTTCAAGATGGCATGAACACACATCTTGAAGCCTGTGTTACTTCCTTTCGAATCTTGGTAGCAAGAAGGCCTTGACCTTGGATGTCGTGTCCCAAGCCCTTCGTTCCCGAAGCCCGCACAACACAAGTTGCGCTCGAGCCTTTTATTCCGTCTACCAAGCCCTCTTGAAAGACGCGGCCTTGCGCGCGAGGTTTCCGCGGTGGATGGCCTCTGGTCAGGCAGGTGCAGGCTGGCCCAGGCTTGAGACGCCTACAATGCAGAAACGGAAGGAAGAGTCGCGGTCCTGGATCTTCGTGGCTGCTTCCTCCTCTGTCTTGCTTTGAGCTGCCTGGCGCAGCACACCACTGCTAGCAGAATACAGTCTTTAGCCAGTCTGCACCGCCATGCAAGTTTAAGAATCTGCCCCAAACCGTCACAAATGTGCGTATGAAGAATTGAACCCAAGTGACAAGCAACGATGAAACCAACATCCCAAGAGACTGGGCAACATTCTGCGGCTCCTCCTGTGTGCAGTTACTGCATTGTCAAACTTCAAATTCGGTAGGAAAACCAGTAAAATGCAAATTCTCTTATCTCACATCCGGCGAGACGTTCGCAAAGTTACCGAATGACATGGCGGTTCTAGTGCGAACACCAACCCCTGAACTCCTCAGCCGGTCTGAGAACTCTCGAGACTGGCGGCTCTCACAACGAAGGCCAGAGCGTCTAGCGCCTAGAGCTAGAGGATAACGACGTAAAAGGGAGTCTGAATCTTTGTGGCTGCCTCCTCCTCCTCCTCCTCCTGCTGTTTGCTTGGAGAGTCCTACCACATTGCCACAGTCTTTCACTAGGATGTTTACAGAACCAGCTTCTTGTCCAGCCCACTGGAACCCGAAATATCGATAAGCACTGCTGTGGCACGCTCTTCGTGCAGGCACCGTGCTGTCACTGAAAACTGGACCAAGGACGAGGAAACACGTCTCAACAAGCCGAAACCTGGCACATTGATGATCCCTCTGCATCCGTTGCTCGGCACGGGGCCTTCGCCGCCTTCTCCGGCTGCTTGCAGCGGCCGTCCTGCAGATCTTGATTTCGCGAAGCTATGCCGACATACATAGATCGTTGCCGTGTGCTTACGACTTTGTGCATCGGAAGAGATCCTTGACGAATTAGCTGGGGCACGAGAGCCTAGGCGGGGGTTGAAGGCAGTCTGATGTTCAAGTTCACGGGAAGGCGACAAATCCAAGGGTTTCATATCTGGGCGAGATGCTCTTCGCGAAGCAACCACATGACAAGGCGTCAGCTTGTTCTCGTCGCAAACTCGAAGCCCCGAACATCTCTTTCATCCAGCTTGCAAGCCCGCAAAGGAGTGGCCTTGCGCGCGAGGTTGCCCCGATGGATTGCCTGTTTGCACAGATCGGCATTGGCAGCTTTACTTGGAATAACCAGCGTGAAGGGAGCCTGAATCTTCGTGGCTGCCTCCTCCTCCTCCTCCTGTTTGCTTGGAGCTTCCTGGCACATTGCTGGAGTCTTTCGCAAAGCTGTTAGCACAGTGAACTTCCCACCCGAACAACAAAGGTGCTGGAGCTGTTTGAATCCTCGCTCCCAAATCATA
>CAJNDV010033395.1:11990-25975 GCA_905221635.1 Symbiodinium sp. CCMP2456 | reverse complement strand
GGCAGTCGGGATAGCTCTTCAGGGCTATTTCATAAGGGGTCATAAACTACTAACTTAGTAGTTAGTAGTACTAAACCCTAAACCCTAAACTCTAACTCCTAAACCCTAAACCCCTAAACCCTAAACCCTAAATCCCAAAACCCTAAACCCTAAACCTCAAAGCCCTAAGCCCTAAACCCTAAATCCATGATCCACTAGAGCTCAAGCCGCGGGCTCCTCCAGACTACACCCATACCCAAAGACTGCAACAGGCCTACTAACTCATAGCTCAAACCTAAACCCTAAGCCCTAAACCCTTAATTTTTGACCCTAAACCCTAAACCCTGTAAACCCTAAACCCTAGACCCTAAACCCTAAACCCTAAACCCTACACCCTAAACCCTATAGACCCTAAACCCTAGACCCTAAACCCTGAACCCCGAACCCTAAACCCTACGAGGGCCCCAAATCCAGTACTACCCCCAAGCCCTAAGGCCCTTCATACAGAAGTCTCCCGGCCTTGAAAGGTAGGGAGACAGCAGGTCGTCCCATTTGGGGCTCAGGGTTTAGGGATGTAGGGATTTAAGGATTTAGGGTTTAGGGTTTAGGGCTCAGGGATTTTGAGTTCATTCCTCGTTTTGTGTTTTTGTTTTCAATGGGTTTAGGGTTTAGCTTTGATCTTTTGCTTTTAGGTTTAGGGTTTAGGCTTCGAGTTCAGTCCTTCTGATGTGAAGTAATGTAGATGTGTGATTGGTAAATAGAAGCCATTTTTGATCTTTTTAAAGGTAGGGCGGGTTTATTGCTAATCACAGGTCTTCATTAAGGTTTGTATTTCCGTATTGGTGAGTGTATGTAGGGATCCGGTGGAATATCAGGGAGTGTACGTCCGGAGTGCTACTGTAGCCATGCTAGACAAGAGCCCTACTTTACGTGCATGGTGAAGGGCACACTGTTTTGGGATAATTCCCAGTCCATATGTTCGCGATAGGCATGATGCATGCTGTGGTGGTGGTAGTTATGGTGGAGATTTCCGTGGTGTTCTGTTTCTCTCTAAACCCGAAATCCTAAAACCTAAGCCCCAAAATTGGTGCTGGTGTTGATGTTGGTGGTGGTCCTGGAGCTGCGGCTCTTGTGTCGACATTGCAAGTTTACGTGTGCGGTGGCGCTCCGGCTGCTACTTCAGGGTCTTGGGTTTAGGGTGTCAGTGCCGGGTTCTGCTGCAGCTGACGGTGCTGCTGGTGTGGTTGCATTATGCAGTTAAGTTACTTTATGTCATATTATGCTAGAACTTATAACAATCATAGTTTCAATACTGGTACTTTAGTCGTATCTTAGTAGTAACGGTGCCCTGCTTCTTGTTGCCATGGTCTCGTTCCCCACGCCTTGATTGTGAGAAGCCGTGAACCCCACCCCCTCAAGCCTGAAATCCTTCACTTTCTGTTTGGAAGAGCCCTCAGCCCTAAACCCGAAAACCCTAAACCCTAAAATCCCCTCAACCCTAAGCCTTAAAAACTCAAACCCTAAAGCAAAAAGACCCAAACCCTGAAGCCCGAAGCGTTGAAGCACCAAGCCAGGAGTACGGGCAGACTTCGGAGAAAGGCCTCAACATCTTCGTGCTGAATACGCACGAGGCCATAGCGCAGCTTCCCTTCACACTGTTTCCTGGCTGTTTCGACTAAACCCTAAATCCTAAACCCTATATAAGCCCTACATCTCCCTCAACCGCCTTAAGCCCTTCAAGGTTCATAGTTTACTGCTTGGGGGTGCCAGTGCATGCCATAGGTGAACATTTTTGTCATCGTTTTGCAGAAATTCGGATCTGTGATAGATAGATAGATCGGTAGATACATAGATATATGAGGACCCCCCACCCCCCCCAAAAGGCTACAACTCTGCCCCAAATCCCAAATTGGTGGCTGTAGCTTTTGGCCCCTGAGCCCGAAACCCTAAACGCTAAAGCATGGCCCATCTGAGGATTTTGGCCCCTCAACCCGAAACCCTAAGCGCTAGACACTGAGTGTTGCTGTGGCTCCTGAATGGAAGCCTCTTTTAGTGTAAGCCTTACAAAGGCAGGCTGGATCGCCCCTAAACCCTAAACCCTAAATTTTAAATCTTAAACCCTAAACCCTAAACCCTAAACCCTAAACCCTAAACCCTAAACCCCACACTAAAAAAACGACCCTGGCTCATCTGAGGATTTTGGTGCCTCTGAATGTTGCCTTTGGCCAAACCAACGGCCAGAGCCTCTTCGAGTACCTGAAGGCTCCCCTAGAGATTCCCAAACCCCCTGAATTCAGGAGTATACCTACCGACTCCAAACCCCTTCAGGGTTTAGGGATTAGGGTTTAGGGCCTTAATTCAGGAGTATACTTTAAATCACATCAGGGATCTTACTATGATTTAAGGTGTTTTCCTTAACTTAAACGCTTCGCGTCGTCCGCCTCGGCTCGGCCGCAAACAAAGAGGGCCAACGAACTGCTGGTGCTGAAGGCGCCGTTGGCGGAGCGGTTCTATCCGCGCTACTATGAGTTACTAGGTCCAATGACTTTTGTGGAGCTCAGAAGGCTTTCCTGCGTGGTTTCAAGGTTTGGGGCAGGAGGGATTTGAAGATGGCTGGGGGGGGAGAGACAGTGATTTTTGAGGATGTTTACGAGGAATTACGCGCATTTCAGAATTCAGAGCTTGCTCTTTTCGCTCCAGGTGTTTGAGCTAAGGCTAGAGTATGGGGCCTAGGCCTAAAGCCTAAACCTTACACCCCTAAACATTCCCAACGCTTCAACCCAACCACACCCCTCAATCCTGGCCCCTAAACCCTAAACTCTAAACCCCTAAACCCTAAACCCTAAACCCTAAACTTAGAACCCTTGAGGAACGCTTAAAGGGACCGTTAGAAGGAGCCCTTACCCTACGCCGTCAGACCGGTACGTTGCGAGAGGATCAGCGACTGAACCGTGAAAAAACCCTAAAGCCGGTGACGACGAGCTCTTTTAAGGGGTCCATAAGGGCTGCTAAGGCTTAGGGGCTTAGGGGGTCCTCTAAAGGGTTCGACAAGGGTTCGCCTTGCGGTTTGAAGTGGGTTTGGTTTCAGGGCGTTTTGAAGGTTTCTATAAGGGGGGTAAGGTGGATGCTGTGGGGTGGTTTTTGAAAGGGCTTGCTGGGTCTACCCTAAACCCTAAACCCCCAAACCCTAAACCCCTAAACCCTAAACCCTAAGCCATAAACCCGTAAACCCTAAACCCTAAACCCCTAAAGCCTAAACCCTAAACTTATAAACCCTAAACCCTAAACCCTAAACCCTAAAGCCTAAACTCTAAAACCCTAAACCCCAAACCCAGAAACACTATCGAAGGAACCTTTCAGCCCCGGATGCGTGGAAGGGGGTTCATAGGAGTTTCGAAGGGTTTAGGGTTTAGGGTTCATTTCCTTAGGACTCCCTAACGTCATTCTGCTGCCGGGGTATGTGTATGCTGTAATATACCACCAAACCCCGAAACCCTAAACCCTAAACCCTAAACCCTAAACCCTAAACCCTAAACCCTAAACCCTAAACCCTAAACCCCTTATTGTAATTACTAAGGCTCCTAGCATAAACACAGGGATCTCACCCTTAAGGTTTTCCGGAATCCCCGTTTGAGAGGTCCGTATCCCAGGGACGGTTTAGGGTTTAGGGTTTAGGGTTTAGGGTTTAGGGTTTAGGGTTTAGGGTTTCGGGCCCACGCAGATGTGAGATTTCCTTAACATGGTTTTCTGACCTTATACATATCATGTACATCTATCGTAACTCCCTCATAAGCCGCAAATGGGTAGTTATCTAAATTGGGGGCCCTTTTTAGGTCCCCAATATAGTACGGCACCCTTGTAAAAAGGACCCTAAAAGAGACCCTAATGTAGACCACTACCCAAATATACACTTTGCCAGCCACCGTGGAGGAGGCCACCGGCTGCGTTTTCCAATCCACCCCCGACGTCTGCGGAAGCGAAAGCTCGCATGCGGAGTGGGCGGGAAAGCTGACGCTGGTGTACCTTGGCATATTGTGGCGGTGATGACGATGTTGATACTGATAATGTTACTGATGATGATGATGATTCGATGATGACGATGACGATGATGATGATGATGACGATGATCCTGGAAGTTCAGACTCTCGCAGTGTTTTTTCTCTTCCTCAGCCGTTTTTGTCAGACCTTGCATGATGTATGTTTGGTCACAGAAAGACATGGCCTCGGCGGCCGGCCATGATAGAAGCCACCTCCTGCAGGACAGTCTTGCCAACACTATTCCTTCGGGTTCCTTGTTATTCTTACTTCGAGGTTCATGGGACTTAGTAAGTACAGCTAAAAACTACCTGAATTGGGGTTATAAGTAGTGAGAAGTATGGTTACCTTAGTTTAACCCCAGTTACTAAGTCCCATGAACCTCCAAGTATACCAGCATGTACACCGAAACTTTGTCCTCATCATCAGAAGGCCCCGATATTCTCGATAGTATCGTGATGCTGAGGAACCTTCGCCGTCGCGATCGTTTAAACCCAAGCCTCAGACACGAAACCCCAAATGCTTGAACCCTAAGCCCTAAACCCTAACCCCTAACCCCTAACCCCTAAACCCTAAACTAACCCCTAGCCCCTAAACCCTCAACCCTCAGCCCTCAACCCTCAACCCTTTATTTACAGCAACCCGCGGCCCCTAAACCTTTCAGATGGGAGACCCCCCTCATCTGTTTTCTTGCTGTGGCCATGGGCCGTGTCCTTGTTGGGCCGACTACCAAAGTTTAAGGGTTCAGGGCTTGAGGTTCTTTGTGTAGGGTTTTGGGTTTTTGGTTGGGGGTTTAGGGTTCTTTGTTTGTTCGGGCTTAGGGCTTAGGGTTTAGAGCGGTGTTGGGGTTCAGGGGGTTACGGCTTCGGGCTCAGGGTTTGGGGTTTTAGGGTTTAGGGTTTAGGGGTTTAGGGTTTAGGGGTTTAGGGTTTAGGGTTTCGGGTTTAGGGTTTAGGGTTTTCGGGTCAAGGGCTTAAGCTTTGGGGTTCTCTCATTTAAGCTTTGGGGTTCTCTCATCTATGGCATGGTGCTTGCGGCCTTTGGGGTGAGCCCCCCCCTTGCAAGGTATGTGGTCTTCAACCTCTGCATGAATGTCACAACCTTGATGGCTGCACCCCGGCTGCGGTTTATACTTGAAACAAAACTGCAGTGCCGCCATTTCTACACATGCTGCTGTGGCGATTGCTGCTTGGAGTATGCCCGCGATTGCACACAATTCAGACTAAGATTCCATTACTGTGTGGGTCAAACCCTAAATTAGGCTTTTTCTCTTGATCCACACAAAACCTCGTCACTCCTGCAGCTGTTAAACGAGGAGCCCAGAAAAGCCCAAAGCGAGATCTAATAGGGTTGAGGGTTTAGGGTTTGGGGTTTAGGGTTTAGGCTTTTGGGGGTCGGGACATTCGTAATGTATGTAAAGCCTTAATCCTGAATGCTGTACAACCCGACGAGACACTGGAACCCCTATCGCCAGACCTCATGAGTCAACATCAAGCCCCAGATGCAGTGTGTATGCAGAGGACACCAGCAGACACAAACCCTAAACCCCAGGTGAAGTATGGTAGCGCACTGGGTACCTTCGTGGCTCTCAAAGCCATCTTCCCTGTCTCGATGGTGCTCTTTGCC
Organism: Symbiodinium sp. CCMP2456; assembly: GCA_905221635.1. Taxonomy (NCBI): domain Eukaryota; class Dinophyceae; order Suessiales; family Symbiodiniaceae; genus Symbiodinium; species Symbiodinium sp. CCMP2456. The sequence continues at coordinate 20,335 of CAJNDV010033395.1, read as the reverse complement.
TACGTGAGCCTTGGCTTATCAGTTTTGCTGCTTGTAGTCTGAAGATTGCTACACGCTCCGGGTTAGGGCTACAGGGTTTAGGGGTTTTTGGGTTTAGGGTTTAGGGCTTAGGGAAGAGCAACGGCATTGAAGATGAAGAATGCTACTAAAGGCAATAGCATTGGCATCCGTCGCAGTAGCAGTATAGTGCTGTTCTGTGTTGTTGTCAGCGGTGACGTCTGCTTGCACTTTCAGAGCTAACCTCCGTTACCTCTGTTTCGGTTTCAGGAAGCTGCCGGGAATTGTTCCGAGGCAGTGGCCTCTGCTGGGCAAGACAGACATCCATTGGCTAACCTGGATGTCGGTCCTGGTCCTGCTGCCGTCCATCGGAGTTTACCAATGGGCCACCATCCAGCAGAACAAGCGGGCTGCGATTCACCCATCTCTGGCATCGTGCTGCTGGCCTTTCGGGGCTGCTCGTGCAGCCTAGATGGGCAAATGCCCTCGGCCCCATGCTTTAAAGACCTAAGGTTTTCGGGGTGTAAGGTTTAGGGTTAAACACGAAAACTTCAAAGCTTAAGGCTACATGGCAGCTGCGAGTTAGGATGGCAATCGTGACCTCCGCATCTTTTCCGGCCGTTGCTGGCTGCCAGCACGGGCCTGTCCCACTGTGGTCATGCAGGTTTGAGGACGACAGCGGCTTACCCAGCCCTATTGTAAGACCCTAAACCCTAAACCCTAAACCCTAAACCACCAGACCCTAAAGCCAGGGTGAGATGCGGACGAAGGGATGTCCGGATCCGATGAAGCGCTGCGTTTGAGCAACCCTAGGCCCTAAACCCTAAACCCTAAACCCCAAGCCCTAAACCGTCTGCAAAGCCAACGAACAATTACGATGAGGGTCTGGTCATAGGCCAGGGCTGGGTCTGTGCTTTGGTTTAGGGTTTAGGGTTTAGGGTTTAGGGTTTAGGTTTATTTTAAAGCGACGTGGGACGGAGCTGCACAGCGAACTCGTTTTTCACACGAAGCTCTCCGACACCCCAAACCCCAAACCCAAAACCCCAAACGCGAAACCCTAGACCCAAGATCCTAAACCATACTGTAGCCGTCATGCGAGCGCTTTTAAGGATTCCCCCCAAGCAAAACAAAGAGCCACAAGTTGAACCATCAAAACCGAAAGCCCAACACCGAATCCTGGGTGGGGCACTGTGCTCTCAACCAAGAATACCCTCGGAGAGGTCTTAGGGTACAGGTTAGGTTTTCGGGACTCGGGTTGGGTCTATGGTTTCGGTTTTCGGGTTCAGGCTCAGGGCTCATGTAGGACTGATTCTGTTTAGGGTTCTATAACGTTGTCTTTGGGATTCAGGCTGTGTATGGCAGGGTTTAGACAGTCCAAAGTCCTCATTACGAATCCCCTATATCCCCGAAGCTTCAACTGAACTACCAAATCCCTCAAACCTGGTTCGTGGCCGTAGATTCCCGACTCGATTGCTCAGCAGTGCCATGCCATGCAAAATGCATGCCTTGGCTTGCTCTGCCTGCGGTAAACGGACGCCCGGTGCTTCAGAAAAGGTCCTGATTCCTGGCTTCAGGGGTTCGGGCTTACTTGCAGGATCATGAGGTTCGATGTAACCCTAAACCCTAAACTCTAAACTCATAATAAGTATGGTTATCTGGTTTATGACGTTAGTTGCTAAGCCGCGTCCCATGATCCTTTAAGTAGGGTCTGGTGAGTACCCAGAGACTCCAATATCCTTTACTTGAGGATTATACTTTAGAGTAACTCCAATAGCCCCTACTTAAGGAACATAGCTTAAATTAGCTCCAATATCCATGACTTAAAGAAGGAACTTTAAAATATAGTGGGATGCCTAGTGTGATTGAAGGTATTCCTTGATTAAGGAATATTGGAGTCTCTGAGTAGGGCTTACAGGCCCAGAGCGTTAAACCCTAAACCCTAAACCCTAAACCCTAGAACCCTAGAACCAAAGAGCCCTAGAGCCCTAAACCCTAAACCCCTAAACTCTTAAACCCTTAAACCCTTAAATCCTAACCCCCTAAACCCGGAAGGATGGCATCCTCGACCCGGCGGCCCTCTTCGCGACGTCCAGCGGGCGCTACGGCCAAGGCGCTCCGGGCATCACCGTGGTTCCAAGAGCCTTCAAAACCCTTCAACTAAGGGCTTTAGGGTTTAGGGTTTAGGGGATTTAGGGTTTAGGGTTTTGGGGGGTCTAGGGTTTAGGGTTTGGGGTTTAGGGTTTGGGGTTTAGGGTATAGGGGCCTGAATAATTAGAATGGGGTTTTGGGGGTTCCTTATTATAACTATAGCATAATAGACCCCAAAAGCCTATTCTAGTTTGAGGTATTCAGGCCCCTATATTAAGGGTTAAGGTTTAGGGGCTGAGGGTTCCCTAGGAGCTTATGATGTTTTTCGTTCATCACGGGTTATGGGGTTTCAGATAATTTAACAGTCAGGTTTTATTGGGTTTTACAGGGGTTGATTGGAACAGATTTTAAGTTGTAGAGTTATCCTTATCGTAATTCAATTAATTCCGGCGCCCAGTGAGGTCCCTAAACCCTAAACCCTGAACCCTAAACGCTGAACCCTGAACCCTAAACCGTAGACGCTGAACCCCAACCCCTAAATCCCCTAGACCCTCAACCCTTTAACCCTTAAGCCCCTTGCCCTTAAACCCCTAAACCTCCACACCCAAAGCCCCCAAAACCCGTATTCCAGTGAGGTTTTCTGAGGGCTGACGAGGAGATTTGTCAAGGTTTCGAAACGGTCGAATCAAATCAGGAAAAGAAGGGTTTGAAAAGCGCCTTACTATCCTTCTTACGGCTTTGGAGTGTTCATAACGACCCCATGAGCTTGATATACAAGTGTTCACAACGTTTCCAAGAAATGGTTTGTAATGGTCTCCAACTGGAGAAAGAAGGCTCTACTAGGGCTTCAGGGTTTATTGTAGGCTTGGGGGTTCAGAGTTCAGGGTATGCTGAAGCCCTGCAAGCGCAGTCTTGGATTTCTGAAGTGTCCTTTCTGGAGCTATACGAAGGATTTACTTCGATGTTCATGGGTCGCTGCATGCAGGGTTGCAAGTACTTTGAGATGATGACTAGTCATAGTTGTAGTCTGTCACCGTGATGAAATGCACTCTGAAGCTACTGACGCTCATCTGAAACCCTTGTAGAACCCTTCTTAAGCCCCTTCTGAAATCCTTGCAATCGTATCTGGGTTGCAGGTTTCAATAAACGGGTCCGTGGCAACTCTAAACCCAAACCTAAACCTTTTGTCGGATGATATGAAAAGGGCTTGGGGTTTAGGGTTTAGGGACTTATTTAGGTGGGGTTTGGCTTTGAGTAGGTTTAGGTTCGGTATTCAGCGTTAAGGGTTCCGTAATTGTTTTGGTGGCTTCTGCTGACAAAGCGTTTAACAGCTCATAGCTCCATGCCTTGAACACTAACAAAACATTAATATGCTTTAACAGGGCTGTCCTTTAGATACCATATCTAAGTCTAAGTGAGTATTTCGCCTGTTATATTAAGCCCTATAATACAACTTTTGTAGAACCCTTTCAAGAATCCCCTAAACCCTAAACCCTCCTTGAAGAGCCCTGAAAGCATCGCAGGCAGCCTTCCCCGGTGGGTTAATGACAAGAGCTGCGGCAAGCCTCAGTCACCTGAGGTCGCTTTCGCCACTCGACCGTGCTTAGTATAAGGGCCTAAGCAATTACCAATATTAATCTTGGGGGCGCCTTATTAAAATTTTAGTATAGTATACCCCCAAAACGCTAGTCTAATTATTAAGGCCCTACATGATATGGGTTTAGGGTTTAGGATCATGGGACTTGCGAACTGAAAAGCTTCCTTAAGGGGGTCCTTAGTGGGTGCCTTAAAGGGATCTATAGTGGTTTAGAGGGTTTAGGGTTTAGAGGGGTTTAGGGCTTAAGACCTCATGACCGTTCTTAGAGGATCATGGGACTTCGTAAGCAAAGTTGGGTTTCGTGTTTTGATCTAACAGGTGTCTTTTTATATAGGGTTTAGGGGACTCAGCAAGCGTGGTTACAAGGACTTCAACTGGAGTAACAACTATTCAAAGGTATAGTTACCATATGCCATTATGCATTAACCTTGGTTGCTACGTCCCAGACCAATTATTCTTCTTTAGGGTTCCTTACTGTAATCATAATATAAAGGAGCCCCCAAACCCTATTCTAATTATTAAGGCCCCTACAGTAAGTTTTTGCATGTCTCATCTCGAGTCTCCCCGCCTAGGCTCTAAACCCTAAATTTTATACCCCTAATGTAGAAGCCTATATTGTTTCCGGCCCCAATATAGTACCGTATCCCTAAACCGAAAGGGGGTGTACCGTTGTACAAACGCTTCCCGTACTCGTTGTTCGCTGGCTCTGCGCTTCGGGCAGAGGTTCTTCGATGCGTACCGTAGGGGCTTAAAATAATTACCAATACTATGTTGGGGGTTCCTTATTCTAGTTATAGTATAGTGGGCCCCAAAACCCTGCTCTAATTACCAAGGCCCCTATATTACTGTTTCATGGGTTTCGTTTGGAGTTCGGGGTTCGCAGTTTTTTTAACGAAGGTTGGTGGAGTCTTGGCAGGGTTTGTTAGGGCTTTCGGCCAGTGGTTTCGGAGTGGCTTGGCACAGTCTGGGACGTGCTTGACTTGGGCCTCATTTACGGGTTCATAGAGACGACCCCCCGCGATGAGGAGGTTTGGAGGGTGGGGGTTTGTGGGGAGGGGATTAAGTAAGAAGTGGGGAGTAGAGGCAATCCGAATAGGAACCTCTGACCGCTTCGGCCGGGGCCGAGGCGAATTTAAGGTTTCTTCCTAAATCAAGGGATCTTGGAGTCCCTGGGTTCACGAATCATTGGACATTCTGAAACCAAAAGCTCAGAATTCTCTGCCTTGCTTGCTAAGGCCAGCAACATGATCGGCTGCGGCATACCCTTTGATGCCTCAATCCGCTTCAACAAAGCTGGGGATCTTGGTCGGTGATTGCGAGAGTTTAGCGTGTGATCCTAAACCCTAAAACCTAGAGCCTAAACCCTGAACGTGTGGTCTCGGATCGGTTCTAGTGATTCTGGTGTGATTGTAGAGGGTTTGGAGATCTTAGGGTTGTATTAAAGGAAGCTAGAGGTGGGGAGTTTGGGGTACATAGGGGTTGGGAGTTTAGGGCTAAGGAAGCTACAGGTGGGGAGTTTAGGGTACATAGGGCTTCTATAAGGCCTCTATAAGGTTTATAGACCTTTACCGGTAACTACCGGCCTGTTGTTGTGCTAGATTGTAGGGGTACATTTCAAGTGCAGTTCGTGTTGCAACAGCAAGAGGGGTCGTCGCGTTGTTGCTTTCGTGCTCGTCAAAGCAGGCTGCTGCTGCTTGTCAGCTATTAGCATCATTCCTGTTATTGTTCTCATTCGTCACTCCCCTTCATCATCGTCTTCCTCTAGATAACTGGGCTTTGTGCGAATGGCATTGCGATTAGTAGTGTGTCCCGAACTCTTTTCTTGACTTGCGATTGTGTTTGCTACGTTTAACTCGGCACCGTTGCCATTCTTTCTCTACTTAAAGTTGCCCTTGATGTTTCTACTGTCGGCACTCTTACTGCTGTTCCCCCTTCTGACGATGGCGACGACGCCGCTACGACGACCTTCAAAGACCTCCAACTGCGACGACTGCTACGTAGTACTTCATGTTCTTGGTGTAAGTTCTTAACCCCTGAACCCTCAACCCTAAACCCTAAACTAACAAGATTGCAAGTGCTACTAGTGTTTGCTGCCGATCCGGGCTGTTGTCCCAGGTCTGGTGGTCATTGTTGGTGTTCGACAGACTGTTTCTACATTTCTTCTTGCGGATTGTAACATTCACAGCGTTTGCTGTGACTTTGCGCGTTCTTGCCGTGCTGGCCCTAGCTATTGCTACGGCTTCCAGGAACGAAGCCCTAAACCCTCAACCTTTGTTTTGAAACTTGTTATGGCTTCCGGGAAGAAAGCTTTGTTGTGGCGCTGGTGGCTGGAAGGGCTTAGACTCTGCTGTAGACTTGGCACTGGCTAAGCCAGAAGCCCAAGGTAGACCTCCTCATCTTAGATGGTGGGCATGGGTTGAACCCTAAACCCTAAACCCTAAACCCTAAACCCTAAACCCTAAACCCTAAACCCTAAACCCTACTCGGACCCTAAAGAACCGACCTCTTTAGGGTTCCTTATTCTAAATTTTGTGTATATGTCCTTAAAAGGTAGGTTGTTTGGGGTTAAGGTAAACCCTGAAACCTGTAAATCCGAAATGCCGAGTTCGACCACGCTATCGAGTCTGTCCAACTAATACCGCTGCTAAGTCCCGACATGACTATTTCTACACCATAACCCTTGACTCTGTGCCCTACTGTAATGTTTTGAGTAGCTAGTAGCCAGTGTAGTTCTCATATACTATACCAAAAGATACTTCACCGCAAACCCTAAACCCTAAACCCAAAAGCCCTGAACTGCAAGATACTTTACCCCACGGCCCTATTCAAAGCGCCCTATATTGAACCGTTATCACACCCATATGGAACCTTCACAGAGAATCTAGGAAGCCCTCCCGTAAACCCTAAACCCTAAACCCTGAACCCTAAACCCTAAACCCTAAACCCTAAACCCTAACCCCTAAACCCTAAACCCCTGAACCCTAAGCCCTTAAACCCTAAACCCCTGAACCCTAAGCCCTTAAACCCTTAAGCCCTAAACCGTCCGCCTTTGCATGAATTTGCCGGGCCAGAGTTCCTTTAACCCCCAAAGCTGCACTTTAACCATAACCCATAAACTGTCTGTTGCTTAGTGGGGAATGGGGGGAATGGGTTATAGGGACTACTATAAGGGACCTTAAAGGGACTATCATAGGGATCCATTCCCCCATGCTCCACAAAGCATCAGACAGTAGACCTTAAATTGCCTGAAACCTCAAAGGCCTGAACCCTAAGCCCTAAATCGGCGTTTGTTATAAATTATAGGGCTCCGCAACGGTTCCATCAGTCTTATGAGGGTTTTGTATGAGCGCAAAGCCCTCAAGAACCCTATGCCCAAGTGCTCATCACAAGGGAATTAAGGGGACCGCAATGATCAATATGCCAAAACTGAGTGAAACCTTCCTCAAACCGTAAACCCTAAACCCTAAACCATAGGCCCTTCAAAGGCTCACCGTTAAAGCGGTCCCCTCGCTGTTTCGCATACTTCGCCAGGAGCCTCGTGTCAGCCTGAAAGGCTGCGTTAATGTAGGGGCCTTAATAATTACCTATGCTATTTTAGAGGGTTCCTTACTGTTCCTCACTATAATTATAGCATAAGCTACCCCCCAACCCTACTATAATTATAGTATAAGATACCCTCAAACCCTATTCTAATGAGTAATTAAGGCCCCTATATGAAGCAGGCGGAGAAAAGCTGTGCTCGCGGCTTAGGTTTGAAGATCGAGGGTTGAAGGTTAGGCTTTAGGGCTTTAGGGTTAGGGGTTTACGAGTTAGCGTTTTAGGGTTTAGGCGTGCAGGGTTTAGGGTTTAGGGGTTGAGCTGTTTAGGGTTTAGGGGTTTAGGGTTTAGGGTTTTGGGTTTAGGGTTTGCGGGTTTATGGTTTAGGCTTTTAGGGGTTTCCGGGTTTAGGGTTCAAGGTTTATGGCTGGCAGGAATGTACAGGGTATAGGGCTTGCCTGTAGCCCCACAGCCTACATTATGGTTTCAAGTAAGGTATTTGTAACCAACCCTAAACCCTAAACCCTAAACCCTAAACCCTAAACCCCAAACCCTAAAACCTAGGGTTTATGGCCTTTTCAGTTTCAGGCTCCTTTTCATAAATGCAGTCTTACATACCACGAAACCCCCTATTCCAAGCACTCTATCCCCCCGTGTTGGTGGTTTAGGGTTCGAGGTTTAGGGGTTAGGGTTTAGGGTTTAGGGTTTAGGGTTTAGGGTTTAGGGTTTAGGGTTTAGGGTTTAGGGTTTAGGGTTTAGGGTTTAGGGTCTAGGGTTTAGGGGTTAGGGCTGAGGGGCCGGCAAGTGTATAAGAGCACTTTAAGCTGCCCCCCAGTACGCAGAGTTGGGTGTTAGTGTTCGGTGTCTGTTTCCCTAAGGCTTCTATGTACTCAAATAGTATTTAATGTGGCCCCAGAGCACCCTATAAAGGAACTACTTTAAAGCCCAAGTATGAAGCTATTTGAGTACACGGGCCCTTATACCCCAAACGCTTATGGTACCCTTAAAGGAACCCCTTAAGGGAACTCTCTTAAAAAAACCTGTAAACCAAACCCTATAAACCCTAAACCATAACTCCAAGCCCCAGACGCTAAACCCGAAACTCTAAACCCTAAACTCTGAATCC
>CAJNDV010033394.1:22840-35252 GCA_905221635.1 Symbiodinium sp. CCMP2456 | reverse complement strand
TTCCAAAGATGCAGACACACGAGCTCCTGGATCGCGTTATCCGTTGAGTGTATCGAGCGGCCGATGGGGATCGGTTGAATATGCTGAGGAGTTTTTGATCGAGAGAGGCGTCAATTGCTTGAACCTTGCATTGTTCAAGCTGTGTTGTTTGCAAGAAGCTGGCGTTGGAAGCTGCGAGGGCTGCCGCCGAAGGCCCCTTAAACAAAACACCGTTACGGTGCCTTCAGCACAAAGTTTGGTCGGTACGGTTTAGGGTTTAGGGTTTAGGGTTTAGGTGCTTCAACATCCCTTAGTTGTCACCCTAATCCCCAAACCTTGCATGGCTTAGGCTTTTGCTTCGTAGTGTGATACTGAACAGGGGGTGTCAGTGACGCTGTGGTCGAGTTGCCAGAAGAAAACCAGGTTAACCAACCAATCATCTTGGTAGGCCTTTGGGACATTTCATGTTTTCCTTTATTGGGCTGAAGAGGATCTTATTTACGAATATTTTTGAGAGGCTTTGAGGGGCCAACCTAGGCATGGCAAGGCTAAGGCCATATAGCCAGAACACAGAGAGATTAATCACTCAGCTCTTCCGGTTGGAAGGGCCGCGATGCAGCTGCAGTGCATAAGTTGGAAGCAAGGAGCAAGGTTGCTTCTGGGCCCAACTATAAGCAGGGAGGTCGTGTCGTTTCAGTGTTGCAGAAATCACCATAGCGTATGAAGGGGTTGTGTTCAGGGTGTAGGGCTTAAGATTTCGGTTTAGGGTTTAGGGCTTAAGATTTGAGTTTATGGTTAGGGTTTAGGGGTCTTTAGGTTGTATAGGTTTAGGGCTTCGAAGTTTGAAGGGCCGTGCGGGGCAACACGCAGGTGGCCTCAGCACAGGGGCGTGCCCAGCTCCACGTCACGCCCGAGCCTCAGATGCATAGCATGCATGCATGCAGGCATGTGGCCGTGTATGCTTGTATGTATGTAAGAATTTGCATATGCATGTGTATATGTATATGTATATGTATATGTATATGTATATGTATATGTATATGTATATGTGTACGTGTATATATATATATATATCTCATATATATATATATATGTATGCATACATACATACATACATACATACATACATACATAGTACATTGTTACGGTAGTACGGCAGTCGTCGAGCGTGTCCTGGCGCCGTGCATCGGGCGTCGGGTTGACTAGAGGTACAACCGACTCACCAAGTCCCTTGACATTTCGCTGCAATATAGTGTCTTAACAAGTAGAATAAGTTTTAGGGTTTAGGTTTAGGGTAGGGTTGCGTAGCGAAGCCCCCCAGAAGGAACACGACTCAGCAACAAACTACACGTAACGGCCAAGAAACTTAACAACCATCACCAGCTCAGCCTCAGTCGCCTTCACCATCGTCATCGTCATCATCATCATCATCATCATCATCATCATCACCGTCATCGCCGTCGCTGGCATCACAATTATAATTGTAGTATAATATACTCCCCCAAAGCCCTAGTCTAATTATTCAGGCCCCTACCCAGACCCCTGGAAGGATCTAGAAAGTAGAACCCCTAACTTGGGACCCTATACTGCTAAAGGGTCTTTATAGGAACCCCCCCTTAAGGAATCTACTTTTTGGATCCTCCCGGGGGGTTTGGGTAAGGGATCTACTCCCAAAGCCCTATAACCCCCTTATAAATCCCCTATAATCCCTAGAGATCCCTTTATAGTTGTAGCATAATATACCCCCCAAAACCCTACTCTAATTATTAAGGCCCATAAACCCTAAACCCCTAAACCCCTATGTTACGGAAACCTTTTAAGGAGCCCTTTGTCGTCGTCCAGTCGCCAGGTCGAAGCGGTCGCTTCCATCGAGTTTGGGCGTCGTGGCCTCCGTGACCCAGAGCTTCGGGCTTAGGGGTTTCAGGGGTTTGGGTTTGGGTTTAGGGTTTAGGCTTTGGGGGTGTAGGGTTTAGGGGTTTTGGGGTTCAGGGTTTAGGGATCAGTAGTTTATGGTTTTTAGGGGTTTCAGGGGTTTGGGGTTCAAGGTTCAAAGTTTTCGGGGGTATGGGGGCCTTTATGGATTAGGGCTTAGGGTTTTTCGGGGCTTAAGGGGGGCTTCTACTTGGAGGTTCATGTGTGGTTATAAGTAAGGTTTTAAGTAGGGTGACGAGAGTTGTAACCTATATTAGGGGACTTATAACTCCACTTAAAACTACCCATGAACCTCCAAGAAGGGTTTGAGGATTGTTTAGGGCGTGGTACAGGGTTTCAGGGTCCCAGACCCCCGGCAGGATCTAGAAAGTAGAACCCTAATTTGGGACCCTATACTACTAAAGGGTACTCTACAGGAACGCCCCTGAAGGGATCTACTTTTTGGATCCTCCCGGTGGTCTGGGGTGTAGGGGGTTTTCGGAGTGAAAGGTTTTAACATCTTTCAGGGGTTCGGCACGTTGGGGTTTGGGGTACCGAGAGACTCCCAAACCCCTTAATTAAGGAATAGACCTTAAATTATAATAGGATCCCTAATATGATTCAAGGTATATTCCTTAATTAAGGGGTTTTGAAGTCTCTGGGTAGGAGGGTATATTCTCTAAATATTGAACTAAGCGCTTTTATAGGACAGCTAGCGACGACCCCACGTGGGTGGTTGTCTAGATGAAGGGTACCTGTTTCAGGGTACTATGAACCAAGGATCCTGCTACTCAGGTTCAAGGTTTAAGATTCAAGTCCCTTGTTTTGTGAAACTCCCATGTATTTATATACGTGGTCCATGAATAATGTGTTAAATGTTAGGCCGAAAAAGAACCCTTCCGACCGCAGTTACACAACTTCCAACCGCGAGTATGCTTGACATAATTGGCTTCTAAGCCGTCTGGTCGTCCAGCATTGCGCAGGGGACCCTGACCCCCGAGAGGATCCAAAAAGTGGATCCCCTAATTTGCTAAAGGGTACTTATAGGAACCCCCTTAAGGGATCTACTTTTTGGATCCTTCCTGGGGTCTGGGTACTCAAAAATGCCAGCAACCCTTCACAAAGAGTCTGCCACGTGCCAGGTCGCCCTTTTCCTGCTGCTCACGGAACATGCAGCTCCCAGAGACTCCAAAACCCCTTAATTGAGGAATATACCTTAAATCATATTAGGGATCCTATTATAATTTAAGGTATACTCCCTAATTAAGGGGTTTTGGAGTCTCTAGGCTGTCTCCGTATTAGCAAAGGCGCCTTAAGACTTGGAGCTGAGGTGGTGGAGTTCATCACACTGTCATAACATGGGAACTACATCAAGTTTCTACTATTGTCCGATCATTCCGACATTTTTCAACAAGGCTCTTCTGATCGGGCCTCAAAAGATGAAGCGTTCGCACTTCCTGCGCTTCGGACTCTCAACCTCTGGTTCCTTTCTCACACCCATGAGCTGGCGCACAGCCACGGGGACGTGTTTTCGCTTCAAAAAAGCCTGGACTTCTTTGCTTTCTGCAGCAAACTTCTTGCATGCCTTTAGGAGCATCTCTAGCTCTTTGAGGGCTGCAGCATTTGCAATGGAGACGAAGTTCTGGACTGTCATCTTCTTGCACAGGGCCTCTTCAAGCATGCACACTGCATCCTTGACCTGCCAACGGTGAGCGAGGTCCAACGCCACTAGCATGGTGTTGCAGTCTGGGCGACTCTGCGTCGCACCTGTGTAGACCATGTCCACGAACAAGGACACTCCACTTTCGGAAGCATCTCTGACGGGGATCCTCTTCGTGATGCCCTCCTGCATTGGCGATTTCAGCATGACTTTCAGCACAGGTGAGGCTGCAATGAGAACGACGTCGTGTGCTGTCACCTCACCATCTGCAGTCTCGAAAACCACATTCTGACTAGATTTCATGCTTAAGATAGACTCCCACCGTTCCAGGATGCTTGCATCGACCGTGACTTTCTCTCGCTCCTGCTGCCACAAAGTTGTAAGCAAGTCTACGACTTTGTCAAGAAACGTGCACATCTTGGGCGATTTGAAAGGCATTTTGCACAAAGCTTCGTGAATAGCGGTGGTGATTGAAATCGCATTTGTACCGAAGGGCTCTACCTGTACGCGGAAGCCATCTTCGTTCCTAAAATCCCAGCACTTCGCACCCGTAACTGGCTTTTGCTCTGGATTTGCGCCCTGCTCCAAGAGCCACTTGATAATCAGGAGCTGCTTCTCGTGCCTGTCTTCATCGTGGACTAGGCCTCCTTCAATGGCTGCGTGAAGGACCGGCAAGCGAGATGGTGATGGTGAAGAAGAGGACCAATCGAAACCAGCTTTGGTGACTCGCTGCAATGCCGCGACATCACCCTTTCTTATCAGGGCGAAGACAGTGTCCACCGACATCCGCAACCGCAACCGCGAAACCTATGCGCGACCCTCTGCTCTGCAATGAGCTGTGGCTTTTCGCCAGAACTCTATGTGCGTCACTTCCTCTATGGCGCTACGGTCTACTGGCTAGAGGTCAGGGTTTCGGGGTCAGGGTGCCCTAAACCCTGAACCCTAACCTCTAAACCGTACTGTGGAGCTCTCAGGAATAGCTCCCCGTGCTCAAGCATGAATGCAATCAGGATCTGCTATGGTCCCAGGGCTTACCGTTCGCGGCATTCCAGGTGCATGGGTTAGGGGTAAGCATGCACAGAGTTTGGGGTCGTAGGGGTTCATAGAGATGTAACTTAGCAGATTGTGTTTAACAGAAAATATTGAGACAGAATACTTGAAGAAGACAAAGCATATGCCTGGATCTGAAGGGCGGAACCTTTCTAATTCGGGCCTTCTCGCACGTCACACCTTCATGGGATGTAGGGGACGACTCTCAGAAACAAACAGCCTTGTTGCGGCACAGTGTTTGGGGCTTAGGGGTTTAGGGTTCAAGATGCATTCTGAATCGCTGAATCTGCGATCCCTACGACCTTTGCCACGCCCAGCTCATGCTGCTCGCATCACGTTGTGAGGAGTGGCATAGAAAGTCACGGTAAGCTTTTGTGAATCCCCCAAACTAGACTTTGAAGTAACCAGGGAGAAAAATTATAGACTTTTATTTCATAATGGCTCTCTTAAGTAACAGGTCCCCAAAACAAGTATTCAAGTATGGTACTCCAGAACCCAGCAAACCCTTGACCCTAAACCCGCCCTGCTGTGTGGAAATTCTGAAGCGGCCTAGCAGTCTTGTGAAAAGCTCGGGTACTACGTGACACTTCGCTGAAGTTTTCAGCCCCAGACCCGCACCCCTGAGTTTGCGGAAATCTACTGTAGGGGCCTTAATAACTAGAATAGGGTTTTGGGGCCCTTTATACCACACTTGTTTAAGGTTTAGGGTCTAGGGTCTTCAGATCTACACCTTCAAGCTTCAGCCCTAGTAAACTTTTGAGAACCCATTCTAGCCCGACAAAACCCTCCACCCTTATCTAAGATTAGAAGTATGGGCCCCTAATGTGGACCCTGAGGCCTTTCTAGGGACACTTACGGGTACATATAGGATATACAGTAGGTGTATAAGGATCCCAGGGTTAAGTGCCTATACTAGGGCCCATGGTTCAACCTTAGGCCCTAGAACCCAGTTACACCCTATCGAAGCCTTTAAAGTACCCTAAACCTCAAACCCCAAAGCCCTGTATACCCCTAAAAACCCCGAAACTACTGATCCCTACTTGAAGGTTCATGGGACTTAGTAACCAGTCTTATAAATAAGATAACTATACTTATAATTCCTCATAGCCCCAATTAGGGTACTTATAACTGTACTTTTTAGGTCCCATGAACATTTAAGTAACCCCCTAAAAACCCTAAACCCTAAACGCCCTTAACCCTAAACCTTAAACCCCAAACTTGTAAACCCCTAAAATCCCTAAACTACTAATCCCTAAAGGCACTCCCCCAAGGACCCGGAGACCCTGGCCTCAAGGACCACCACGCGCTTGCCGTGCTTGGAAGCAAGCTGAAAGGCAGCTCCCAGGCCTTTGGTGGAGATTCAGGGTTTAGGGCTTTCGGAGTTTAGTTAGGGTTTAGGGGTTTAGGGTTTAGGGTTTAGGGGTTTAGGGTTTAGCATTTAGGGGTTTAGTTAGGGTTTAGGGTTTAGGGGTTTAGGGTTTAGCATTTAGGGTTTATGGGTTTTAGGGGTTTAGGGTTTAGGGGTTTCTGGTTCAGGCCTTGCGCCCTGAAGACACATAAGGCTTTAGAGGTCTCTAGCCGGCTGCTTTATTCTGAATAATATAGGGGCCTTAATACGAGTAATTAGAATAGACTTTTTGGGGCCCATTATGCTACCCTTATAATAAGGAGCCCCGAGGGTAGTATTGGTAATTCTTTAGGCCCCTGCATTAATTGCTTTGTATGGTTTTGCCGGGCTCTTGAACGGGATTACTGAGGGAGGTTTAGGGTCGTCGCTTCCTTTAAGGAGATACTAGAACCCAGACCCCCGACAGGATCCAAAAAGTAGATCCCTTAAAAGGGGTTCTTATAAAGACCCTTTAGTAGTATAGGAGGTTCATGGGACTTAATAGGTACAGTTGTAAGTACCATCATTGGGGTTATAAATATAGTTACCTTATTTATAACCCTAATTACTAAGTCCCATGAGCCCTTAAGTAGAAGGGGTCCCTTAAAGCGTTCTAAGCGATGCTTCTGAGCGACCTAGACACAGAGGTCTTGTTCCTTAATCACAAGCAACATCAAGCCTACACGGCGCCACACTGGCAGGGGCTGTCACCAATTACTCTTGCAGCCTGTCCGAAACCCGTGGAAGCCGCTGAACCCAGCGAGCCAACAGCCAAAGCATCTGTAATGAGAGGTCCTTCACTACCCTAACCCTGAACCCTAAACCCTAAACCCAAAACTCAAAAACCCTAAACCCTAAACCGGGCAAACGTGCAGCCCTGTGAATGGATCTTTGTAACTTTTATAAACACAACATGCATAAACCCTCTGCTCGAAATCCGAATTGCGAACCCGACACTCCAAGCCTCAAAAGCCCTCGGCCCTCATCTTTAGCTAACACTTCGCCCCCAACAGCAAGACCAGCCGCATATTTCCCCGGCCCTCAATAACTCGAATAGAGTTTTGTGTCATAGTATACCATAGTTTTAATGAGGAACCACCCAAAAATATTGAAATTCTTAAGGCTCCTGTACTAAACCCTAAACCCTACACCCCTAGCCGCCTGCGAGGCCACCGCCCACAATGAGGACATCTGCCTCCTCTACCATGGCGTTCCGAGGCAAAAGCAGGGAATCCTAAATCCTGCCTCTAACTTTATCTGGGCTTTGAAGTAACCCGGGAGAAAAAAGTATAGACTTTTATTCTATAATGGTTCCTTTAAGGAACAGGTCCCAAAAAAAAGTATTAAAGTATGGTACTCCAAAGCCCAGTTATACACCTAGGCAGCACCTCTTTTGTCAGGTGTCTACCCGAGAATCTCCAGCAAAAGCTCGAGCGAAGCGGGCGCAGCGAGAGAATTCAGGGTTTAGGGTTCGGGTTCGGGGTTCTGCTGGGTTCTTGTCAAGG
Source organism: Symbiodinium sp. CCMP2456 (assembly GCA_905221635.1). NCBI lineage: Eukaryota > Dinophyceae > Suessiales > Symbiodiniaceae > Symbiodinium > Symbiodinium sp. CCMP2456. Next base: position 27,760 of record CAJNDV010033394.1, on the reverse strand, counting down.
GATTCAATTTAAGTTACAATGATTAAGAAACCGTGTCACTTACAAAAAATACCTATTATGGTAACTCAAATTTCCGAAAATAGGGGGCCCTAATATAGTACCCTGAATAGTAGGATCCTTATTATAAGGACCCCCAAAGTAGGGTACCCTTTATTTTCGGAAACTGCTAAATAGGAACCCTTAACAAACCCTAAACCCTAAACCCTAAACCCTAAACCCACCAGAGTAAGGTTTGGGAGGGTTTCATAAGGGTCGTTTTGCGGAATACTTTCAAGAGCTCTATACTTGGAGGGTCGGGAGACGTAGTAAGTAGAGAACAGGTAGACGGGGTTATAATACTTCTGAGTCTCCAACATAACTACTTACTATATCCTCCGACCCTCGAAGACAGGGTTCCTGTGAGGATCCTTTAACGGGCTCTATACCCTAAACCCTAAACCCTAAACCCTAAACCCTACGGGTCTCAGTTTTGGGGAGGATCTGTTACGGCGCTGCTCATGCGACAAGACTTTGGGCTCAGGGTCTTCCAGGCATTGAGGCACCCTAAACCCTGAACTCTCAAACCGAAGCCCTAAGCCCTGAAACCCAAACCCCTAAACCCTTACACCCTAAACCCTTAAGCTCTAAACCGTCTTCTCTTCAAGTAGGGGCCTTAATAATTAGAATAGGGTTTTGGGGCCCTGTATGCTATATTTATAATAAAGACCACCCCCAACATAGTGTAGGTAATCATTCAAGCTTTTGTTTTTTACATTCAATCCCCGGAGAAAGCCCTGAACACGAAGCTCCAAAAACCCTAAACCCTAAACCCTAAACCCTAAATCCTAAACCCTAAACCCTAAACCCTAAACCCTAAACCCTAAACCCTAAACCCTAAACCGGAGGAAGCCTTGAAGGAACCTCGAGAGCCGTAAAAGCAGCCTTCAAGGAAGCCTGCAAGCCCTAAGTAGGGCTTCGGGTTGAATGTTTTTTAGGGTTTGGAGCTTGGGAAACCCTAAGGTTGAGGGTTTAGGATTTAAGGTTCAGGGTTTAGGATTTAGGGTTTAGGGCCCTAAGCCCAAAGCCCTAAACGGAACACACGAACACTTCATCACTCGTGGGCCTCCAGATGAAGACCTCAGCTGTTCCATTCCAGGCTCTTTCTTCATGGGGTTTAGGGCTTTTGAGCTGCGGGCTGAGGGCTCAGAGTTTAGGGTTGAGTGGTTTAGGTTTGTGCTTGGGGGTTAAGGGGGTATAGGGTGTAGGGATGTGTAGGGTTTAAGGGTTTAAGGTTTAGGGTGCTGTGCATAGGGGGTTTAGGGATGTCCCGTGCTCGAAACTCAGAAACCAGGATTCGAGTACTTTACGGCTTCGTGTACACTTTTCAGGTTAGGACGTGTATAGATCCATTTGAGATTCCGGCTTTGGGGACGTTTCGAAGGGATTGAAACACAAATTCGAAAGTTGGTTTTCGTTCAGGGGGCTTTTCGAAAAAACCTTTGGAAGAGCCGCAGCAATGCCTGGACCCGCTGCGTGATACCTACTTTGAGGTTCGCGGGCTCAGGGTTTGGGGTTTAAGGTTGTGGGTTTTACGTTTCGATTAATAAAGGACTTAGTAAGGATATATGTACTTTGATTGGGATTCTACGTAGCTATATGTAAGTATAAGCACCTCGTTTGTAACCCTAGTTACTATAAGTCCCATGATCCTTTAAGTGCACCCCAACTTTCATCCTTGCAAAACTCATTGAACCCCGCAGGCAGCCTCGGTGTAAACGTGTCTAGGCTCCGTGACTGCTTGAACCCCCTAAGCCCCGAAACCCTAAACCCTAAACCCTAAACCCTAAACCCTGCACCCTAAACCCTAAAAGGGTTTAGGGTTTAGAGGCAAACCGAAGCCATGAGTCCTTCGACTCGCAGTTCCGGCCCATTTGCCGGCTCGGCGTCTCGCTGGCGCTTGCCCGGTCAGCCCTAGATCTGCCCTGCAAAGTCAAGGGAACTGGGATAAAGAATTTAGGGTTTAGGGTTTAGGGCTTAGGGTTTAGGGTTTAGGGTTTAGGGTTTAGGGTTTAGGGTTTAGGGCCGAGACTTGCACTCTCCAAGCTGTTGCATGATGATCGCGCAGCATGAAGCTTCTCACATCAAGGTGACCCCGGAGCCCGAGAGTTGCGGAACGAGCCTTTGCATTCTTGACGTGCTCTTGCTTTGGGTCCATTCTCAGATCGTGAACATCACAAACAGGAATCGCGTGTCTAACTGTTCGGCAAATTAGCGAAGCTGCTTGAAACTTCAGGATATCGATCACTGACATCCACTGCGCATTATTGCAGTACTACGCCACTTCAATTCGGAACCTATAAAAGTGCATGGATCTTTTGCCAGTTGAATCAAAACATTCCTTTCCATGCTTTCGACACAGCACATGTTTTGAACATCGCGACACCTTGAGAAACCCGGCCATGAAACTGTCAAGTTGTAAACATGCATGTTGCGAGCATATCCGGGTTCTAAGTGGGCTACGCAACCCTACACCCTAAACCCTAAACCCTAAACCCTAAACCCTAAACTGGGCTCCAAACTTAGGGCCAGATCCGTAGTGTCCCGAACGGTGCACGCAACATAATCATCCCAGTATCAGGTGTTGCATTCGCACATTGCCGAAGATGAAACTAAAAAGCTAGCGGCCGGCTTCAGATGCTGCAACGTGCTGGTGCTCTCCAGCTTTCGCCAACCTGCGACTTTCGAAAAAAGATGAAGAAAGTCGTGTCAACACGAGCACGCCTGAGTGCCAGCATCATCAGCATCAGACGCACAACCTGTGCCACTACACATGACCACACGGCCTGAGTGCCGGCATCATGAGCATCAGCCGCACCTCCTGTAGCCACCACGCGTGACCACGCGGCCTGAGAGCCAGCATCATGAGCATCAGCCGCACCTCCTGTAGCCACGTCACATGACCACTACACGGCCTGAGGGCCAGCATCATGAGCATCAGCCGCACCTCCTGTTGCCACCACACGCCTGAGGGCCAGCATCATGAGCATCAGCCGCGCCTCTTGTTGCCACCAAACGTGACCACGCAGCCTGAGGGCCAGCATCATGAGCATCAGCTGCACCTCCTGTAGCCACCACGCGTGACCACGCAGCCTGAGGGCCAGCATCATGAGCATCAGCCGCACCTCCTGTTGCCACGACACGTGACCACGCAACCTGAAGGCCAGCATCATGAGCATCAGCCGCACCTGCTGTGGCCACCATGCGTGACCACGCAGCCTGAAAGCCAGCATCATCAGCATCAGCTGCACCTCCTGCAGCCACCACGCCTGACCACGCGGCCTGAGGGGCAGCATCATCAGCATCAGCCGCACCTCCTGTTGCCACTAGACGCCTAAGGGCCAACATCATCAGCATCAGCCGCACCTCGTGTGCCACTACACATGATCACGCGGCCTGAGCGCCAGCATCATGAGCATCAGTCGCACCTCCTGTAGCCACTACACATGACCACGCGGCCTGAGAGCAGCATCATGAGCATCAGCCGCTTCTCTAGCCACCACGCATGACCATACAGCCTGAGGGCCAGCATCATGAGCATCAGCCGCACTTCCTGTTGCCAGGGCCAGCATCATGAGCATCAGCCGCACCTCCTGTAGCCACCACACTACACATGACCACACGGCCTGAGGGCCAGCATCATCAGCATCAGCCGCACCTCGTGAAGCCACCACGCGCGACCACGTGGCCTGAGAGCCAGCATCATGAGCATCAGCCACACCCCATGTAGCCACTACACGGCCTGAGGGCCAGCATCATGAGCATCAGCCGCACCTCCTGTAGCCGCGCCACATGACCACGCGGCCTGAAGGCCAGCATCATGAGCATCAGCCGCACTTCATGTTGCCACCACACGTGACCACGCAGCCTGAGGGCCAGTATCATGAGCATCAGCTGCACCTCCTGTAGCCACCACGCGTGACCACGCAGCCTGAGGACCAGCATCATGAGCATCAGTCGCACCTCCTGTTGCCACGACACGTGACCACGCAGCCTGAGGGCCAGTATCATGAGCATCAGCATGCATCAGCCGCACCCAGCACGCAGCCTGAAAGCCAGCATCATCAGCATCAGCTGCACCTTCTGTAGCCACCACGTGTGACCACGCGGCCTGAGGGGCAGCATCATCAGCATCAGCCGCACCTCCTGTTGCCACTACACGCCTCAGGGCCAGCATCATCAGCATCAGCCGCACTTCCTGTAGCCAGTACACATTGATAGCCGGCATTAGCCACGCCTTTTGTTCCACTACTCATGCCCGATTCTTGACTGGCAAAACCTGCACGAATTTTCCCGTCAAAGAACATCATGTTTGGTATTGTCGAATTATCAGCTTATCACCGTCCTTGTCATCACGCTTCCAGAAATCATCAAAAAATCATCGAACTGCGGCCCGTCACGCAGTCTGGAAGAGGTTCCAGAAAGCCCGAGGCACAGTTACTTGGGATTTCTTAGGACATCATGACGAAATCAACGAACCGGCCCTAAACGGCACCTTTTAATTTTCATGTTCTTTGTTTCAGGCCAAAAACGTTTTCGTGTGGCTTTCTCTTTTAGTGTGCGGAAAAGCGGCTAAATCTAGGTTGAACCTTCTTCGCTCAAGGCAACTTGAAGCGATTGTGTGTGGTTTTGTCTTTTTCACATGTGGAGCAAGGCGTTTTGCTTGGTATTTAATTTATGCACATCGCTTTTGCATTTTAAACCCTCAGAGCAATTGAGTGTGGCTTTTTTTTTCCTTCCTTTGTGTTGAGAAGCAAGACGTTTCTTGGTCTTTGAGATTGTGTGGCTTTCTCCATTTTGTGTGTGAAAAAGATCTTGAAAATTTGTGTCTCTCGGTCGGCTGCTTGGCCGACGTGATAACTGTTGCTGCTGCATTTGGTAAGA
>CAJNDV010033394.1:2847-14738 GCA_905221635.1 Symbiodinium sp. CCMP2456 | reverse complement strand
GGGTGTTGGGGGTTTAGGGTTTTTAGGGTTTAGGGTCTAGGGGGTTTAGGGCTTCTAGGGTTTATGGGGCTTAGGGCTTTTAGGGTTTAGGGTTTATAGGGCTTTCAAAGTTTTTAGGGTTTACGTAAACCCCCAAAAGGAAGTACAAGAATGGCCCAACACCTATACAAGGCTGCTTTACATACTTTTGGGGGTCCAGGTAGGGTTTTGGGAGAACTCACACTGCGCCAAGCTGGCGAACAGTTGAAGCGCACTTCGGCCCGACAACCCTAAAACCCCCAAACTCTGAACTCTAGGGTTTAGGGTTTAGGGTTTAGGGTTTAGGGTTTAGGGTTTAAGGTTCAGGGTTCAGGGTTTAGGGTTCAGGGTAAGCTTGTCGCCTCCAGATCTTCCTACCGCTGCCTCATATCGGCGAGCTCTTTGACTCAGGTGTCTTGCGGCTCTTTCTTTATTTGAAGGATGTACAGGATGTAAGTAAAACTAATTTTGATATGACTACCATGCATTTCAGTTTTCCTCCTACTTATAATGGCCCTGAGCCCTAAACCCCAAACCCCAACTAGGGTACTCGAAAAGCTGACTTAGTACGTTCCACGATCCTGGTTGTTGATTGAGGGATTAGGGGTTTTGTCCTTCTTGGTACTTTGGATTTAGGGTTGAGGGTTTAGGGTTGAGGGGGTTTGGGTTTAGGGTAGTTTGGGTATTCTAGACTTGGGGCTTAATGTTGCGGGCTTTCTGGTTTGAAGAGGTTGTGGGCGTTCGGGCTCCTGGCTGTGGATTTACCGCTTGGCGCTAGCCGTCGTTGTTGAGCTGGAATCCCTGCTGTGCGAGTGCTTCGTTCAGACATGTCTCGCTGAGGCTCCCTCGTTCTTAGTGGGGACTGGGGGAATGGATCCCTATGATCGTCTCTGAAGGTCTCTTGGAGTAGTCCCTAAGCCCATTCGAACCTGGTTGAGAAACCCTGGTCATATGACCCCTAGTAGGACCTAGTAGGATCCATAATAAAGACGCAAGGTTGCTCAATCAGGTTCTTATATTAAGACCCAGATAGTGCTGTTGTCGGTATGATGTGTCGTTTAGGGGCTTTCCGAGTGTGCGGAAAACTGCAATTATCAGTCTTACATACTCATCGCCAAACCATGAAAGCAGTCGTCGTAGAAGTAGCAGCAGTAGAAGTGACAGCGAAGTTGTAGCAGGCAAAGAGGCAGTCGAAGTGGTGCTTCTAGTCCCTCCAGTTGTGTGGATTACCGCGTGGCCTTGAGGAGTTCAGAGGGAAGGGTTTGAAAGACCCAACATGGAATCTGTCTCGGAACCAAGCTGGTTTACCTCCACAACGCCACAATCTTTGTGGAAGCTGAGGACGAGATTGGCAAGAAGCAGATGGAGGTCTTGCAGAGTTTCCAAGGAAATACATTGAGCTGTTTGGTGATGAAGATCCTAGCGCCAGGAACGAAGGACTTCTACTCTTGAGAGTTCTTCCGGGACACAGAGATGCAGCATTTTTGTGGAGCGACCACTTTGCAGGAACATCACGGGAACAATTCCACAGGAGCCAAGCATGTCCGGCTTTGTTTCGTGATAAAAGGCAGTATGCTTGTCGCGTATGTTGATGATACCAAAACACTAAGCCTCCAAACCCTGAACACCCTGATTTAGCCGTAAAGGCCTAGGAGACCTCGAATTCCCTCCTAGACGATCAACCCCATAAACCCTAAACCCTAATCCTTAAAGCCCGGAAGGATGCAGCCCTAGACGCTAGAACCCTCAACCCCATACTTTGAAATCCCTAGTACTAATGCCCCTACTGACTCCCTGGAGGACTTAATACCTAAATCACTAAGCTCTCTAATTAGTCTAAACTAAACCTTAAACTCGTATGTGAACCTGGACCCTAAACCCGTCACCCTAAGCCCTATACGCCCTACGCATACAACCCTACCTAAACCCTGCCCAATTAGGGTATAGGGTTTAGGGTTCCTACCTGTATCCCCAAACCCTACAAAATAGTAGGTTATGACTCCTTAATTAGAGGGTTTAGCCCTTAAAACGGTAGGTTTTGGGATCCCCAGGTAAACCCTGACGAAAACTGCAAAAGGTAGCAAGTCGCCTCTTCCGCTTCTGCGCCGAGCGCTGGGCGGGAGGCCCACCCCGTGGGTCGCGCGGGGCGTTAGGGTTAAAGGGTTTAGGGGTTACCTTAAGAACCCCAAACCCACTTTTTTGTAGATTCTTTTTATAAACCCTAATATGGGATTTATAGGGACCCTACAACAAGTAGGTTTTGGGTTCTTAAGCTAGGTTTAAGGTCGTATTCGACATTTTGGGCGTGGGGGATTTCACAATACACAGTGCTCCCGACAGGGGTTTTTGTTTATCATGTTCGGGGCTTGCAGGGTTTATTGAATCTTACTTAGTTGTCTGGGAGAGAGGGTTCAGTCCGGTTTAGGGGTTTAGGGTTTTATGGTTTAGGGTTCAGGGTTTTAGCGTTTTGGGTTTAGGGATACAGGGCCTTTTCCTCAACGCCTAGACCGCGCCGAAAGCCTTTTATGCAACAGCAAGCTTTCTTCTTCAATCTCGTCACTACTAAAAATAACATGGAACTATATATTTGTAGAGCCCATTAAGTCCAAAATCCTGAACCCTAAACCCGAAGCCCTACATGCGAAACCCTCAGCCCTAAACTGTATAAACAAAGGCTCCCACGAGTCCCCTAAGCTCCATCCACTAGGAACCCAAAAAGGACATAAGCATAAGCATTTTATAGGGATATCCCTACCTTTTGGGGCTTCATGATAAGGGGGTTTATATGGGATATCCCTATCCTAAGTTTTGCTTATGTGCTTTTTTGGGGCCCTAATCCACTGTATCGCGGCGCCCCCTTCGCCTTCAGGCGCCTGCACTGTGCGGGTGCTCAGCTGGGGGGAGTCGATGTGTAGAGGGGTTCACAAAACAATAGGGCGTAGGGTTTAGGGTTTAGGGTTTAGGGTTTAGGGTTCAGGGTTTAGGGTTTAGGGTTCAGGGTTCAGGGTTTAGGGTTCAGGGTTTAGGGTTTAGGGTTCGTGTCGCGCAAGGGTTGGAGTCCGGTGGGAGTTTGCGAGCTTTGTGGGCTAATGTAGGAGTTTAGTAGACATGTTCCTTGTAGTAGTCCGTTCATAATTTTAGTATACATACAGATACCCAAGAAGCCTATGCTACTTACTAAATTCGCCTAAACCTAAGCCGTAGTTGCTATAGTACGTGATTTTGAGGGAGACAGCTAGGACCTTAGGACCTTAGCCTATTTGGGGTTTCCTCAGGGTTCTGAGTGTAGGGCCTCACAAGTTTTAGGGTTTCGGGTTTAGGGGGCTTTCCTCAGGGTTCTGTTTTATTGTGTCACAAAGTGACCTTTAAGAAGGGGTGCGAGGATCCATGATGTGTTGGTGTGATTCTTTAGACCATGAACCCGAAGCCCTGAACCCGAAACCCTCAGCGGTTGGGACGCTGGCCATCAGGGATAGATGCCGTTTGCCATGCTCAGAGCTGCAACCTAAATACAGATTGGGGTTGCCCTAAACCCTGAACCCTAAGCCCTAAACCCTAAACCCTGAAACCCTTCAGCCCTAAACCCTAAACCCCTAAGCCCTAAGCCCTAAACTCCTAAAGCCCTAAACCCCTAAACCTTAAACCCTAAACCGTAAACCAACCTAAACCCCTCAAATCCGTGTGCGAGTTGGGAGGATATTACTCTGCGGATCTCTTTTAAGGTTCCTTGCTTCGTCGAAGTATCAGATGAACATAATATGGGTAGTTCCCTAAATTAAGAGTGCCGTACTATATAGGGGACTCAAAAAGCGACCCTAATTTAGAGAACTACCCATATACTAGATAGGCCTTGGGATATTTTAGGCTTTTTGTGGGAGGCGTCAATGGGCCAGCCTGATTAGCTAATATATATATATGTATATATATATATATATATATTTATATTTTCCCTACTATCGACTGTTCCTGTATGTATGTGGTCAGTACCAGTTGCTGTTGGAGAGATGTCAACAGCCACTTCCAAAGCGAGGAGAGTAGGTCCTCATGTGGGGTCTAGGATGTAGTTAAAACGCTTCTAAACCCCGAACTCTAGACCCTAACCTTAAACCCTAAACCCCTAACCCTAAATCCTGAACCCTAAACCCCTTTGTAACCTTAAACCTGAACCCCTAACCCCAAGCGCTTAACTGTGACTCCCAGGCCGTGGAAGGAGCATCGGATCGTCTGGGGGAGTGGTCGTTCCTCAGCAGGACAGCGGGGAGGGACGCTGCTGCAGCTGAGGATTAGGTTACGGGTTTAGGGGTTCAGGGTTTAGGGGTTTAGGGTTTAGGGGTTTAGGGGTTTAGGGTTTAAGGTTTAGGGTTTAGGCGTTTAGGGTTTAGGGTTTAGGCTTTAGGATTTAGCGTTAAGGGAAGAGCCTCGCACTGTACGTCTACCTTATGGCTTCCTGTAAACGCTCCCTTTTGCGGGTTCCTTAGGTTTGTGAAATGAAACTCGCCTATTCGCTTTCCCAATGTCGCGTGTCTTGGCGGCCCTCGCCAAGCACCTCACCATTGACGCCAATGCTGCCTGTAATTTGTAAGTAGCAGCACCATGAGCAGCAGCAGCAGCAGACGCAACAGTGGTAGCCAAACTTAAAACCACCGATCCTAACCCTACGTGCTAAACCCTACATACCCGAACCCCGAGCTACTCTCCGAACGAGATTCCGGCAGCTCACAACCTTAAACCGCAAGCGCAAGACCATACGATCTGTTTAGGGGTTTACGGTTTAGGGTTTAGTAGGGTTTACGGTTTAGGGGTTTAGGGTTTAGGGGTTTAGGGTTTTTCGGTTTAGGACGATCCTAGACCTTATTCCATAAATCCCTAATCCCTGACAAAGCCTGACACCCTGAGTGCTCCGCGACAGGACTTAAAGAGCTATGCCGGGTCCTGAGCGAAGCCTTGGGTTGAATCCGGGGTTTCGAAAAAGGGGGAGATTAGAGTTATTCTAAGGTGTGGGTTTGGGGATCGAAAAGACCCTAAACCCTAAACCCCTAAACCCCTAAACCCTTCAACCCTAAACCCTAAAATCCTAAACCCTAAACCCTACACCCTAAACTCCTAAACCCTAAACCCTACACCCTAAACCCCTAAACCCCTAAACCCTAAACCCTAACTAGAGTGTTTGCCACGTCCATGTCCCAGGATTCAGGGTCGCGGGTTTAGGATCTTGACGTTAACAGTACGGCTGAGGGCATCGGATTGATGGGTTTGGGGTTTTGGGTTTAGGGGTTTGGGTTTAGGGTTTTGGGCTTTAGGGTTTAGCGGTTTAGGGGGATTTATCTTAGGAACCCGAAAAGGGACATAAGCATAAGCATTTTACAGGGATATCCCTACCTTATTGGGCTTCATTATAAGGGGAGTTATATGGGATATCCAGATCCTAATTTTGCTTATGTGCTTTTTGGGGGCCCTATGATCAGCCCTGAACTTCAAACCTTCCACCCTAAACCCCTGATTGAGAAGGCCTAAACCCTAAAGCCTCAACCCTACGGTAATCCGGTTTGGGGTTTAGGGTTTACCTTAAGAGCCCAAAACCCACTTTTTTGTAGGTTCTTATTATAAACCCTAATATGGAATTTATAGGGACCCTACAAAAAAGTAGGTTCTGGCTTCTTAAGGTAGATTAGGGTCTAGGGTTTAGGATCATCTTTGGATTTCGGGTGTGGCAATGGTAGGATCATGCTGTCGGTCTCCACAGCTTCATCCGAGCTTTGCTCTCCCGGCCCCAGAAACCCACAAATTCGTGTTCACGTAGGCTGTAGCGTTTAGGGTGAAAGGGTTCAGGGGTTTAAGGTTTAGGGGTTCAGGGTTGAGGGTCTAGCCTTTAGGGCTTGGGGGTTTCAGATTTAGGGTGTAGCGTTTAGGCTTGTGCTCTGCGCGAGGCTGGCGGACAGCCCCGCCCAAGAGCGAGGACTGTTCCTCAGGCACCCGCGCCTAGGAAACCGGGAAAAGGGGAACGCACCCGTTTGGGTGTTTCCTTCTCTTTTAGGTTCTACTTGCCAAGTGCGGGTAGAACCGCCCCTCCCTGAAACCACGTCCGGTAAGGACTGGGAAGAAGGACGGTGGAATCGAGACCACTGGTGGTCTCGGAACTGGTGGGAAGCCACTTGGCAGCAGGACAGCCAGGAACAAGAATAGCACCAAAGCTGGCAGCATGAGATCTAGCAACAGGACAACCGGGCTCGTGACACCTCCGACCCGTGGCATGGTTGGAACGGCGTAGCAGCCTGGAACGAGCAGCAAGCCAGCCGTAGCGGGCAAACCCGCCGGGGTCGTTCGCCCGCGACAGAGCCGGCCAGCAGTAGCCGGGGGCCGATCTTTGTGGGAGCGACCGCCTCCAGAGTACGTTTGGAAGGACGGTCGCTGGAAGAAAAAGAACACGTGTGGCACTCGCAGTGTTCAGAAACAAGCCCCAAATCCTTCTAAGCCCTCGGAGTGTAGCACAACCCCATCTTCTCAGCGTTAGACTGTACCGGCGCTTTCTTGCATGCGCGAAGGGGTTTGGGTCTAGGTTTATTTACGGTTCAGGGCTGACCTTAAACCCTAAATCTTAAACCCTAAACCCTCGAGCCTAAAACCGTTGGGTTCAGGTGCAAAACCTGATCCACTTTTAAGGACAGGGCCCTACCATGCTCCAAACCCTAAGCCTGATTAAGGTTGAGGGTTTAGGGTTTAAATTTAGGGTTCAGGGTTTAGGGTTCAGGGTTTAGGGTTAGGGGTTTAGGGTTTAGGGTTGAGGGCTTAGAAGTTAGATGCCCTACCTGCCTGGCTTGACTTGACGTTGGTGGTAGCCTTGGGAGCTTCCTTCTCAAGCTGGGGTTTAATGTTAAAAGTTTGGGCTTCGTAACACATGAGGACCCCCTAAACCCTAGACTCAAAACTTTGAAGTTGGGGTTTCGTAACACATGAGGACCCCCTAAAACCAAATCGTTAAACTTTGGGTTTCGCAACACATGGGACTCCCTAAACCCAAAACGTTCAAGTTTGGGTTCCGTAACACATGGGACTCCCTAAACCCAAAACCCAAAACGTTAAAGTTTGGGCTTCGTAACACATGAGGACCCCCTAAACCCTAAACTGTAAAGTCTGGGTTTCTTGACACATGGGGACCCGATAAACCGGAAACGCCCTAAACCTAATCCCTAAACGTTAAAGTTTGGGTTTCGTAGCACATGAGGGTCCCTACCAAAGGTAGGCCGTGCTACGGTTGAGGATGAACTCGAAAAGGGTGTAGGGTTTGAGGTGTAGGGTTTAGGGCTTAAGGTTTAAGGTTTAGGGTTTAGGGTTTAGGGTTTAAGGTTTAGGGTTTAAGGTTTAGGGTTTAGGGTTTAGGTTTCATATAGGAATTCATAGTAGAAGAGTGCAGGGCCTCTACTTATATTGGTCATTTGGTCCTCAAGGAACCCTAACTCTCTGCCCCCAAAGAATATATAGTTTAAGGAACTAAATGATTCAAAGCGGGCCCCAGCCAAGGGATTATAGAGTTAAAGGGTTTAGGGTTCCTCGGTTGAGGGTTTAGGGTTTAGGTTAGGTCACGCCTACATCCTCATACTTGTCTGCCCTTGCTCTTCAGGGTGCGCCCGTGGCCGTCCGAAATGCCCTGCTGCAGGCATCGTTCGGATTTCGGTTTAGTGTTTGGGGTTTAGGGGCAGGTTTGTCCGATGAGGGTCTGGCTCGTTTTGGATCATGTGCATGAGGGTTTGGAGGTTCGATTTGGTCTAGGACCAAGATGGATCATGGCTCTGGGTTTTGTCTCAGTGACTCAGGGCATTGCACGGTCAGAGTATACCCTGGACCCTAAACCCTAAACACTCCTTCAGAGTGTAGGTACTCCCTAAACCTTAGACCCTAAACCCCTAAACCCCTAAACCCTAAACCCTGAGCCCTAAAACTCAAAACCCTAAACCCCTAAACCCCTGAAGCCCTAAAACCCTAAACCCCTTAAGCCCTAAACCCAAAACCCCGAACCCCTAAAGCCCTAAACCCCTAAACGTCTAACCCCTAAACCCCGAACCCCTAAAGCCCTAAAACCCTAAACCCTAAACCCCTAAATTTCTGACCCCTAAACCCCGAACCCCTAAAGCCCTAAAGCCCTAAACCCCGAACCCCTAAAGCCCTAAACCCCGAACCTTTACCGGAGTCGGGCGGCTGATCCCGAACCCGAAGCCCCGAGACCCTACCTGCCCATATTAGGGTGCCTACTGTCATTTAAAGCATATGCTTTATTAATTCGGGAATGTTGAAATGTCTGGGAAGGTTCAACAACCGCATCCCGGACTGCATGCGGTTTAGGGCGGTTAGGGCTTATAGGCTTAGGGCTTGTAGGGTTGAGGGTTTAGGGTTTACCTGGACCCCAAAGTATGCAGAACACTAGCATGTTATAGGTTTTGGGCCGATATGTTACCTACGTTTGGGCCTTGGGTGGTTTAGGTAGCGTTTAGGGTTCAGGGTTTAGGGTTAAAAAGCCCTAAGCCCTAAACCTTAAAACCTAAACTCTAACCCAAACCCTAGACCTTAAACCCTAAACCCTAAACCCTAAACTTTAACCTTATAAACTCTAAACCCTAGACCCTAAGCCCTAAACCTTAATGATGTAAGTTCTATTCCTTGGTATAGGGTCTGGAAGAGCTCAGCCCTGTTGGGCTCGCTGGACAGCACTACTCGGAGGATCATGGAACTTAGTAACTTACAGGGCCCATATATTTACAGATGTCGATACTTAACGGGGTTAGGGTTAAGGTTTAGGGTTTAGGGTTTAGGGGGGGCACTATCACTCCGAAATATATTATACTGTATCGGTACATGGATCATGGAAGGTAGTCAAGGTTGTACGTGCCTTGATGGGGATCGCAAGTAATTTTAGACGCTTCGCGTCGCCCGCCTCGGCCCGGCTGCACACGTATGCGCTGAATCGGCCGCGGCCGAGGCAAACGCAAATGTTAAAAGCCTAGGGCTTGCGGCGCATCGACGGCTGCCGCTCTCAGCCAGTGGGACGGGAAGGATGGAAGGAAGGACGGAAGGAAGGAAGTAAGGAAGTAAAGTGGAAAGCAGGCAACAAGAATCGCAAGAAGCAAGAATGGCGGGAACGCGGGGCGGAGAGGGGGGGGGGTTGGGGGGGCTGGGAGATTTCACCGCAGGATTTTGGGGCTCATTAATGGGTTCACAGAGATTATATGTATGCCTGGACCCTCCATCTATCCCTTACGAGCCCTAACTACTGACTATGATTTAAAGAGCATATACTTCTGTACGCAGTTGTAAGGAGTGTCCTGGTACTTATCTTGTTTTTTGCCCTGGCTAAAGTTCAACCCCAACTCAGAGCACCATATACCAAGTCACAAAAAAAAGATTCATACACACCACACGCCCCAAGTTCAAAACCCAGAACCCGAACTAACAAAAACACCAAACCAACTGCTGCCCAAAATATTTTTCTAAGCCCCAAGCCCAGGACGCTAAACACAAAGCCTTACGCTAGAGTTTCCTTATAAGGGTCCATGCACGCAAACCGTATATTAAACCTCAAACCCCATATAATTTGGCTTTGAAGTAGTCCCTGTTTGGTTAGTTCGGGGCCAAAGTATATACACTTGGGCACCTAGACAAAACCCTAAAACCCGCAACCCAAACCCGAAACCCTACAAGCTAAGCCCCAAACCCTAGACACTAAACCCTAAACCCTAAACCCTACTCCAAAAAAATGACCCTAAACCCTAAACCCTAAACCCTAAACCCCTAAACCCTAAACCCTAAACCCAAAAAATGCTGTTGCTCAGATCATTGCCATGGCTTGGGGGCCCGGCAACCAGGGCTTGGCAGCTGAATCGAGGGTTGAGGGTTCTTCTAAGGCTCCTTGAAGAGTTGAGAGAGTTTCGGGGTTTGGGGTTTGGGGTTTAGGGATTAGGGTTTATAATCCAGGGTTTAGGGTTTAGGGTTTAGGGTGTAGGTACAGGGTTTAGGGTTAAGGGTTCAGGGTTCAGGGTTTAGGGTTGAGGGTTCTTCTAAGGCTCCTTGAAGAGTTGGGAGATTAGGGTTTAGGGGTTTAGGGTTTAGGGATTAGGGATTATAGGGTCTAGGGATCAGGGTTGCCGCTAATATGGGCCCTTAGGGGGGTTCTAGGGTCCCTTAAGGGTACATGTAGTAGGTATATAAGGGTCCCAAGGTTAAGGGCCCATACTAGGGGCCCATGGCTTCAACCTTAGATCTAAGGTTCCTTGAAGAGTTGAGGGATTACCTGGGGATCCAAAAACCTACCGTTTTAAGGGTTCTACCCTCTATTTAAGGGGTCATAACCACTATGTTTTAGGGTTTGGGGTCACAGGTAGGGTTTAGGAATCAGGGTTGGGGTTTGCGGTCTAGGGTTTAGGGTTGAGGGATTACTGTTTAGGGTCCAGGGTTTAGGGTTTAGGGTTTAGGGCTCTTCCCCAAACCTCCTTAAGTAAGGAAAAGGAATACATTTAAAAGTAGGCCCCCTGGATTTTGGAAGGTTTAGGGAACTTAACCCAAGCAACCTATAGTTTGGAATTCATCACATGGAGTCTTGGAGCTGGGCTTTCTAGGGTCCAGGTTTACATTAGCTCATAAAAAGGATCCCTGTACAGTTTAACCCTAAACCCCAAACCCCAAATCTAGGACAGTTTCAGGTGGGTAGTTACCATTATTATAGGAGCTTCATAGAAGGTCTATATACCTTGTAGAAGCCTTATAGAAGCCCTATACACCCTAAACTCCCCACCTGTAGTTTCCTTGAACGAAACCCCAAACCCTAAAACCCTAAACCCTAAACCCTAAAACCCTAAACCCTAAACCCTGAAACCCTAAAACCCTAAACCCTAAACCCCTAAAACCCAAAAAACCCAATTATGAACGGGTTTGGGAGTC
This sequence comes from Symbiodinium sp. CCMP2456, assembly GCA_905221635.1. Classification (NCBI taxonomy): domain Eukaryota; class Dinophyceae; order Suessiales; family Symbiodiniaceae; genus Symbiodinium; species Symbiodinium sp. CCMP2456. The sequence continues at coordinate 3,794 of CAJNDV010033394.1, read as the reverse complement.
CGCCGGCTTGATGGTTCCCTGACGGGCGGCCAGACTTGGACAAAGACCTTTGCTTGGAGTGCCCGGTTTAGGGTTTAGGGTTTAGGGTTTAGGGTTTAGGGTTTAGGGTTTGGAGCTTTTCCAAGAGAGACGCGCAGCTCTCGCATTTGGCGGTCATGACCAGCCAAGGTGGCGTGAACTTCGAAGCGGATGGGCTTCATGAAGATGACCAGTTCTTGAAGTTGGCTGCTGTTTTGGGAGGCATCCAGACGATCCGAAGAGTATGTGTCGTCCTCAACGAAAGTTTCACACAACCCACCTTCCGACAGGACGTGGACATGGAAGACCTTGACGTAGAGATGGAGTTTAGGGTTTTAGGGTTTAGGGTTGAGCGTTTAGGGTTTTAGGGTTTTAGGCTTTAGGGTTTAGGGTTTGTGTGTTCGGGTTTGGGGCTCTTGGGTTTTAGGGTCTTAGGGTTTTGTGATCCGTGAATTCGGGGCTTTGGGTTCTAGGGGTTGGGGTCTTATAGGTTTAGGGCCCGAGTTTTGGGTATCTGCCACGGGTTTTACATGCTTGAATACGTTTCTTTATGTTGCTATTTACCTGTTTTTGCGGGGTGTTCGGGGGTATAGGGTGGCTAGTGATGTTTTTTTTCAGGCTGAGGCGTTGGCGCAGTAGTATACAATATGTCGTTTTGGGCATGTTACCTAGTTACTAGCAGAATAAAGCCCCAAGACTGCTTCATGGCTGAGTTTCCGTCTAGCTACTACTTTGACGTAAGGATCATGGGGCCTAGCTACCAGGGTTCTTGTTAGGGTAATTCTACTTATCCCCGTTAAAGAAACTTGCAACCTCACTTACTAAGTTCCATGAGCCTCCAAGTAAGCCCTAAACCCATGATCCGTTAAGCAGGCACTAAAATCTAAGCCCATTATAGGTGGGTAGTTATAAGGTGGGTAGTCTCCCAT
>CAJNDV010033393.1:21865-32545 GCA_905221635.1 Symbiodinium sp. CCMP2456 | reverse complement strand
GCGTTGGGGCAGTCTGGGCCTCTCTTGGACATGCGGTTTAGGGTTTAGTGTTTAGGGTTTAGGGTTTAGTGTTTACGGTTTAGGGTTCAGGGTTTAGGGTTTAGGGTTTAGGGTTTGGCGGTTTTATCGGGTGTCTTATATCTTCACGCCATTACCCCCGAAACCTTAAACCCAACTTCCAACCCCAAATGACCTACTTTTTTAGGGCTCCTTTTCAAAAAAAGGGGTAGGTGTTTGAAGGGTGAAGGCTTCACAAGAAGAACCTACAGAAAAGTAGGTTACGGTAGTTCAAGGTAAGCCCTAAAGGACCCGAAACCCTGGACCCAAAACCCCCAAACGCGAAGCCCTAGACCCTAAACCCTAAACCCCCAAGCCCTATAAACCCTAAACCCCCAAACCCTAAGCCCTAAACCCCGAACCCTAAACCCTGAACCCTAAACCCTGAACCCTAAACCCTGAACCCCAGGAAGTTTCAAGTTGCCGAGGATTGGAAGCCGCTGACACACCACAGCGAGGTGCCGGTCAGGACTCCACCACGACGAACACGGGTTAGGGCGTAGGGGTTTAGAGTTTAAAGGGTTTTGGTTTTGGGAGTTTAGGGTTTAGGGTTAAAGTTTAGGGTTTGTAGGGTTTGTAGGGTTTTTGGGGTGTTGAGGTGTTGGTTTCAGGGTTTAGGGCTGTAGGCTTGTGGGTCCAGTCAATATTGTTGCTATAAATCACCTGTGATACTCTTAGCGGTAGGGTAGGTAGTAACCTGTAGCCTTTGTGGGGTTTTACAACCGCCATGTTATCGCAAAGGTTCTATGTCTATAGCTACGACTACCTGCAGTTTTAAAAATCTAAGCCCCTAGCCTTGCACTACTTTCATTTTTCCGCATGAACCCTAAACCCTAAACCCTAATCCCAAAGCCACCTGCACACTTGGACACTGAACCTTTGCTCAAGCCGGAACCCCGCGCCCTGAACCTTGTGGGTTTGGGGTTTAGGGAAACTGAGATTTACCCCAAACCCTAAAAACCCTAAACCCTATAAACCCTAAACCCGCAAACCCTATAAACCCCTAAACCCTATAAACCCTAAACCCCCAAGCCCTAAAAACCCTAAGCCCTATAAACCCTAAGCCCTATACCCCCAAGCCCTATAAACCCCAAACCCTATAAACCCTAAGCTCTAATCCCCCAAACCCTATAAACCCCAAACCCCCAAACCCTATAAACCCTAAACCCTATAACCCCTGAACCCCCAAACCCTATAAACCCCAAACCCCCAAACCCTATAAACCCTAAACCCTATAACCCCTGAACCCCTAAACCCTAAGCCCTAAACCCTAAACCCTAAACCCTAAACCCTAAACCCTAAACTCTAAACCCCCCCCAAACCCTATAAACCCTGAACCCGAATCCCCCAAGCCCTATAATCCCTAAACACTAAACCGGGTTTAGGGTTTAGGGTTTAGGGTTTAGGGTTTAGGGAACCCCCAAGCCCTACAAACCCTGAACCCAAAACCCTCCTAAACCCTAAACCCCGGACCTGCCACCCTGAAGCTCTGCACCCTTCTACTCACCCACGCTGCTGCTTTTAGGGCTTTGGGTTTAGGGTTCAGGCCCAGGGGACTTGGTAAGTAGATACTAAGTAGAGTTATAAGTACCCTAAGCGGGATCCTAATTGGGGTTATGGTACTTCTAAGTCTATAAAATACCTAGTTACTAAGTCCCCCGACCCTCCAAGTAGTGGCCTAGTGATCCCATAGTAATTATGCTTCAAAATATACAGTCACCAACTTTGGTAACATTTCTGACGAGCCCCATATACACGCACCAAGAACCCGAATCGGAATCTAAAGCCTTAAGACCTTATAAAACTGTTCATGTGCACAGGAGCTCCGATGATCTGCGCAGGCGTCAGGCCTTTTACACTTCCGCCGGGGCCCTGTGACAATTTGTGGGTCAGGGTTCGGGGTTGTAGGGGACTTCTTTTTCTTTTACTCTCAAAAGCAGGAGTATTAGGGCAAATAAAGGTTTAATTATAGGGTTCCGCAGGGCAGGCAAGGGTTTTTGCTTCTAGGACATGTAAAGTTTATACTGTATTTATACTGGTTCTTTAAACAGGCTCAGAGAGCCCAATACCCCTTAACTAAGGAATATACCTTAAACCATAATAATAGGTAGACTCCTGAATTAGGGCGTATGGGGCTCTCTGGGGGGCTTTATGCCAGGGATGTCCTCTCTCCTGCCGAAAAGGATTTGAAAAGTTTTCGGGCTTTAGGGTGGGTTTAGGGGAAGTTTAGGGCTTTAGGGTTTAGGGTGTACAGGGTTTAGGGTCAAGGGTTCGTAGGGTTTAGGGTGTTTAGGAGGGGTCTTCGGAGGCGTGCAGGGGCTTTGGGTGACCTCGACCCCCTGTGCCCTAAACATCCCTAAACCCCAAATCCTAGACCCTAAATACTGGGGTCTGGAGTACCATGCTTGAATACTTTTTTGAGTTGTTCCTTAAACGAACCCTTATGAAGTAAAAGTCTATATGTTTTTCTCCTTGGTTACTTCACAGGGGGGTAAACTTTCTACCCTAAACCTTTGATGCAAGCTGGACATGTCGCAGATTTCTACTACCATTACATACAGTTCCTTCTTAGTGTGATGGTACGAAGTATCCTAAAGCCTTAGTCATTGTACTCATCAGAAGCGCCCCCACGCCAGACCTCTGTTTCAAACCCCTCGTAGAACAGTACAGGAGCCCTTACGGGGCTCTGAGAACCCTAAACCCTCCTAAACCCTCAACCCTCAACCCTAAATCCACAACCCTAAATGAAACCCTAAGAACCCACAGGTGGACATGGCACAGATTGGTAAAGTTCTCGTCTCGGCGGGGCTCTTCCAAGGTGCCCTCGGCAGAAAACTTTCCAACTCCTCATGTTCAAAGCCTCAAAGCTTTCAGGGCTTTGGGTTTAGGGTTTGGGGTGGGGGTGTGCAGGTTCAGGCTATTCATGACTTAGTTGCAAGTTTCAAGTGCGATGTTGTCTATCGCTGGTCCCCTTCCCTAGGGGCTGAGCCTCTAAACCTGAACCTGAACCCCAACACCCCGACGCCGCTTGCATAGCCCGACCTAGACGGGAGAAGATTGGTTGATGTCTGAGCACATATCTGAGAGGTCTCGGTCGTTGACCTTAGGGTAGTTGTCCGGGTGGGTGGGGTTTTCCAAGGTCTTTGGTTGTACATTTTCACGACTGTTGGCATCCCACCTTTGTCGACAGTCTAACCGAGCAAACATCGTAGCAGCGCATTCAAACCGTTTGCTGTGATGTCAGCAAGTCAACATCATGTTTGAGGTCAGGCTACGGCAAGGCAGGTGAACCCATGCGATGATGCTGGTCCGGACCCAAAGCTCGGGAAAGGTGGAGTCATGCAGGACACAGTCGGAATGAATCGCGATATTCGTGGAGGCAGTTGCCTTTTCGCAATCCCAAGAAGAAAAAACGGAGCTGCGCAGCTGCTCGTGGGGCAACTGCCAGGCCGGGATCTGTGCAGAAGGACGAAAGCAACGCCAACACGTGGTCTAACAAGAACGTGGCCTTGGATGAGAAAACTGATCGACCCACTCGACCCTAAAGCCTAAACCCGAATATAAGCTCTCGACCCGGGGATAGAATTGAGAGGCCTTACCATGATGTATGCTTCGGAGCCTGAAGACATGCGTTGCTTTTTGTTTTGTCAGCCCTGGGTTACTTCAGTTAAGGGTTAAGGGATTATATAGGGTTCGGGCATTAGGGATTAAGGTTTAAGGTTTAGGGTTTAGGGTTTAGGGTTCAGGGTTTAGGGTTTAGGGTTTAGGGTTTAGGGTGTGGGGCGCTTGGGGGATCGAGGGTCGAAGGCTTCCTTGGTAGCAGTGGCAGTGGGTGCACAGAGTTTGGATGGGAAGCTCCGGCTTCCAAGTTTGTGCAACCGAAGCATGTCAGAGAAACGGCAGGGTTTAGGGTTTAGGGTTTAGGGTTTAGGGTTTAGGGTTTAGTAAGAGTGTTTTTATGCCGGAAAAAAGACCAATTGTACGGTATTCCTCAGGGTATTTCTCAGGGCTCGTTTTTTGGTGTACCATCATCGACACTGAAACCCTTATCTGCTTCTTACGACCCCTGCGTTATCAGTATCTCCGCACAGCCCGTCTACGGTCTCGGGCTTATGGTTAAACCCGCAAACACTTGAAAGAAAAGCATCGTGCAATCCCACAGAGCACAATACCTGAATACCTCTTAGTTATGATTTATCCCTTATGCATCATACATCATGAGGGGCTTCATATTGTGAACTCATGAGGGGCTTCATATTCTGAATTCAGCTATATTCTTTAATTAAGGGGTCTTGGGCTCCCTGGGATGAACCTGCAGGCGGCTTCTGCAACGGTGCCAACGATCCTGAGCTTGGGCCTCAGTTTTCCTTAAGACGCGGGGCCCCTTGGTCCCTTTAGGGTAAATCTGCCCTTTAACGGCCCGGATCTCTTCAAGGCTTCCTTTCGTTCCCTGCGACAACATAAGCTCATTCGTTAATTGAAATGACGAGTCAGGTGTGGAGCTGCCTTGCACTTGAGGGGAGTGTACACGGGCAGGGTTTAGGGTCTTGGGTAGGGGCCTTCGTTTCCTTCTGCGATTAGGGCCACCCCCCCATATTGACACAGGAGGAAAGGATGTGAGGTGTGCTTGTGGATAGCGACACAGCCTCGAATCCCGCCAGTAGTTAGGCACGCTTTGGAGCACTTGGGGTGAAGCAGTTTGGTGTGCCAGTGGTCTCCTGGTGCCTCCTGGTCTCCTGGTTGTCAAGACGGTTGTTTGGGATGTTGTAGTGGTCGTCATGGTGCTCCTCGTGGTGGCGTTTATCATGGTCGTCATCGTCGTCGTCGTGCGGTTTCACTGTTTGGGGATCTTCACTGGCATAATGGTGCGGGACGGGTACCTTAGGGTTTTGGGTTTTGTTCATGGTTCAGGAATATATACAAAGACGGCTTTGGTGAGCAGAAAGTATGGTGGCCCGAAAGCATGCTAATGAACGAACGCACGCCTGCTTGAATTTTCATTTCAATGTAGATACATCGTAGATATACCAGATGAGTCAACAACCAAACATACATAATATGTGCATCAGCATCAACCTACGTATACATGTGTATTTTTACAAAGTGATTCTTACCTCGAACCAGTGCATGCTATCCTGATTCTTGAAGCATTATTACTTAGTGGTTCTGCAACTTTCTTTCAGATGTCGAAGCATCCTTACGGGCAAAAATAAATAAATAAATATATATATATATATATATACACATACATACAGGGGTCAGTCGCCGCACCGCTTGGATGCAATCTGCAGGAACTAAACAGATCCTTCTAACCCCCGCATTGTGATTGTCTCTGCTAAACCCTACAAGCCTGCAATCCGAAACTTCAACCACAACTCTACTAGACCCTAAGCCCCTAAGCCCAAAACCCTAAGCCCTAAACCCCAAGCCCGAAAATCTCCGCCCTCAGCTCTACACCCCTACAGACGGAACCCTAAACCCTTAAAAGGGAGATGGAAGTCTCCGGGTAAGCAAAGGCTGCACCCGGAAACTTGGGTTTAGGGTTTAGGGTTTAGGGTTTAGGGTTTAGGGTTTAGGGTTTAGGGTTTAGGGTTCAGGGTCCCAGAAACTGGGGTTCCCCCCACCCCAACCCCAGCCCTCGCACTAAGCCCTGGGTCCCAAACATCCCCGAACCTATCACTTTAAAACTCATTGTCACTATTGTTGATGATATGAATCCTGCTTTACCTTAAGGACCGTAAATATGGGAATTTGTTGTATATGGCTTATTATGGGTAATGCAGGATTTATATCATCTACCGTATCACTATTACTATTACTCTTATTATATGAGTGCCCTTACTATTCATTACTAAAATTGACTACCATGAATATTATTGTTACGTTGTTACATCCCCAAACCCTAAACCTTAGACCTTAAACTTCGCATGACAGGAGAACTCTGGCACTTTTGGTCTTGACAGCCATCCACGACATCATGAAGGCCCCTTCAAGTTTTAGTGGGTTGGAGTTTAGGGTCCCTTGAATTACTGTCATTTCGGGTTTAGGGTTTACCGTTTCCAGCGTGGGCAGTTGCATCCGGGTTCTATGATTTGAATATCTTGAATCGTGAGCTGCTTCGATGCTTGTCCGATGGAGAGACTGATACTATGGGTTCCACAGATCGCTCAGCCATCAGTATAGCCCTAAACCCTAGCAAAACGAGTGTTCCGGAATCAAAAGGCCGCGCAAGCAAAGATGCTTTGACCTTGGGCTGCAAAAGCACTGAGCGAGCAGGCACACTCTTTAGGGGTTTAGGGTTCGGGTTAAGCGGGTTTAGGGTTTAGGGGGTTTCAACAAACAGTGACCCACGAGCAAGCATGGGTGGTTTCATGCTTGGTTTAACGGTTGACCCTAGGACTTAACCACTATAACCTAGCTTGTTCTGTAACTCCAGATTGCCCCGCCGTAACCCTAACCGATCAACAACCAGAAGAATTCAGAACATATCTACAAACTGTTAAAATGTCGGTCTCGACAGGAGAAGAGAAAGCCTTAATTAAATCTACACCAGGTGAACAGCTTGCTCCCGGTGGTCACGGAAGAGAGTGGCCCATTCGAGAAGCACAAGGTGCTCTGGTGCCTGGACTTGCGGGTTTGGGATTTTAGGTTTCATAGAGTGAAATTCGATCTTATGCGGCTGACAAGGGTTTTCAGAACGGTTTTAATAAGTCGTATAGGCCTTGGATGAGGGTTTATTGTGGCTATGTAGATTTCCCATTAGGGTGATGCTTCAGGTGCCTGAAGCCACAACTGATATCCCTAAGCTTAGCCCCTAAACTCGAAACCGTAAAGACCTAAACCCTGAAGCCCTGAAGCCGAAAAGTTGATACCCCAAAACACTGAACCCTAAGCCTACTGCTCCCATACCCCTAAACCCTAAACCCTAAACCATACCTCCGAGATCCTAAATAGTCTGTCCTATGCAGACACGGAGCTACTTGCGCTTGTAGTAGGCTTAAGTGTGGGTTTTGCGAGTACGTAGTTAGCACAAAAGAACACTCCTAAAATACATAGTCCGCAGGAGCCTTAAATCCTGGTAAAAGCACTCGTACTCTTGCATGCATAAATTTTAGGCAGTTTGATGCATCAACACCACGACCCAGGGTTAGGGATTTAGGGTTTAGGGTTAAGGGCTTCATGGCATAAGGGTTTGTAGGGCTTGGGGGTTTGGGGGTTTCAAGGCCCTAGTCTTTCTGATATCCGGCCGCACACAAAGATTTGCGTTCATCGTGGAAAAGTTAGTCAGTTAGTCAGAGTTGGGCATTTCGGTATCTGAGGAAAGTACTTTTACAGTGTGCTCGAAAAGTGGGTTTCCAAACTGCGCATCAGCAGATCATCCAATCAGCCGATCGGATGATCTGCTGATCGGCTGGTCGGGTTTAGGGTTTATTAGGGGTTTAGGGTTTACCGGTGTAGAGTTTGGGGGTTTAGGGTTTATGGCTGATTGGCTGATCGTTTGATCGGCTGATCGGCTGATGCACGATTTTGGGCCCAAAACCCACGCACACTGTACTTCCCTAAACCCTAAACCCTAAACCCTAAACCCTATTATACCCTAAATTTGTACTTTCATGGCTGCCAGGTTGGCGAAGTGATCTACAACCACGATACGGCGCTCGGGTGCCTGCAGCTGACTTCTGTGTGCTTTTCTTTTGGGGCGGAGGGTTTAGGGTTTAGAGTTTAGGGTTTAGGTCTACATAAGGAATCCTTCCTGAGGCATTAGGGCAAATGGTCCGCCAAGACTGCCCGTCGGAACTTGTGAGGGGATAGGCGGTTAAAGTCCGTTCATTTGTTTTTAAAACACGCAACAGGCTTGTGCAGTGCCAAGCAATTTGTAAGCGGTGTCCGGGCCGTAAACGCTAATCCCTAAGCCCAAACGAAGCCCGAGATGGGTATGTAGTTCGCTGAATTAACATCCCGTCTAGGGGGCTTATCACAAGAGGGGCGCAAAACTAAGAACTTTCTACGTGTTAAATAGGTTATAAGGTAGCCCAAAATCTCATTCTAATGATTACGCTCCGCTCCGGTCCAGCGCCCAGACCTGTGGGGGGCGTGAGGGGAGGCTATGACGTTTTTGTTTAGTGCTTCCTCGGTCTTCATTTGTGATTCCTGTGTGGTCTTGCTCCTGTGTTCTTGTCTTCTTGAGAGGTGCGAGGGGGAGGAGGGTGAGGGGGGGGAACTAATGATGTTCTTGCTTCGTGCTTCTTCGCGGGGTTCTTCTTTCGTGATTCCTGTGTTCTTGTTCCTTAAACCCTAAGCCCTAAACCCGTGTTCTTGCCTTTTTGAATGTAAAGCACATGCTCCGAGCCCGATCACCTTTGCAAAGAAGAATCCGGGGCTTGGGGTTTATAAAGGCTCTAGGATGCACGGTTTAGGGTATAGGCTTTAGGGCATTAGGGTGTAGGGTGTAGCGTTATGGAGAGGTCTAGACAGACCCTGACGGTTTAGGGTTGTGGATGGTGCCAGCTTGAAAAAATTATGCCATGCCTTCTCGAGAACACCTGAGTCGTTTGGGCAACACTTGTTGAACACTTGTTCTTGACTACGTAGTATTCGGATATTCTGCATTGCAGATGCTTTAAGTTGTGATGCAATGCCCAATTCCAGAAGCATCTTTATCACAGGTAGGTGCTGCAATTCCCCAAACCGAAAGCCCTAAACCCTGAACCCCGAACCCTACACTCTAAACCCTGAGCCCCGAACAACCCTAAACCCTGAGCCCTAAACCCTAGACCCTAGACCCTAGACCCTAGACCCTAGACCCTAAACCCTAAACCCTAAACCCTAAACCCTAAACCCCATGCCAGGTACGTGCTGCAATGGATGCCCTCGGTGCTCCCCTCCTACGCGGGACTCCCCGAGGTGCTACGACATGGGCAACAGCGAGGGTTTCGGGCCAGCGAGACTAGGAGAGGGCTTTAAGCTTTAAGGGTTTAGGGTTTAGGGCTTTAGGGCTTTAGGGTCTAGGGTTTAGGGAACTCAATAACAGTAAGTAACTAGTAAGGGTATAGTTAGGATAACCCCAGTTTGGTGACTATAGCCTACTTGGTACGTCCCCTGAGCCCATAAGTAAGCTAAGTTCAGGAAACCCCTCTTTGGTCCGCCCCAAACCCTGAACCCGAGGAATATCCTCAACCCTAAAACCCCCGGTACCCCTAAACCCTAAATCGTAAACTCCTAAACCCTAAAGCCCTAAACCCTACACGCGGAAACTCGGCAACACCCGGCTGTGGGGCTACTTACTTTGTCCTAAACTGACACAGCTTCGGCTTTGATCAAGTACGGGGTTTAGGGTTTCGGGTTTCTGGTTTAGGGTTTAGGGCTTCGGCTTTGATTAAGTAGTCTGGAATCTGTAACCCCAGTCCCGTTAATAAACCCTAGCTGCATGGCCAGGGGATGTTTGATGGATTCGTTCCATTTCTCATTCATCCAGAAATACTAAGAAAACTCTGCCAAAACCCTTGTGTAACCCTACAAATCCTCATTTATAGAATCCTGGAAAACCCTTGCAATATGCAGCCTCCATGATTACGAGTGAAACTCTTTCGAGCTCCTTATATAATTCTACCATCATTATACTACAACATACCCCAAACGCCTATGTTAGTTATTAGGATTGTAATGGAATCGGCACGTCTGCACTTCGAGGAAGTAGTTCTTCAAGCACCACCGACCCCGAGGAGTGGGGGGGTCCAGGGTCCAAGGCCCCAAGGTTTAGACTTTAGGGGTCATGTTGCAGGATCTAGGGTTTAAGGCTTATAGGAATCTCCCGCTGACAAACATAGGTTGTGACGGGTCCAGGTGTCAGAAGCTCGGAGGTAGCCCTTTAAGCTGTTCATCTTCACCCTAAACCCTAAACCCTAAACCCTAAACCCTAAACCCTAAACCCTAAACCCTAAACCGTTGTTCATCTTCTTGGGGTTGGCAGAAGCTTATCCTTCTGTCCGGGACGCTAGAAGCGAGCAAAGTCGCACACCAGCACCCCCGAATCTGAACTTAGTCTATTCCCGTAATATAGGAGCCTTAATAATTAGAATAGGGTTTGGGGTATATTATACTACAGTTTTTAATAAGGACCCCCCCAAAAAAAAATCCGATTAGAATTATTAATTAAGGCTTCTACATTATTTCAACTTTCCGGCTTCTTGAGCTGACACTGTAATGCATGGCCACGTATTGTCGGGCAGGTTGCTAGATCATGACATGCCCGACACTTGTCAGCCTATGGCATATAATCAAAGTGCCGGAAGCATGCTGTACTATGCTCTAGCCCTTCATTGTACATGACCGCTTGTCAGAGAAGGCTAGAGCATAAAGGATTCAAACTCAAGCGAACCTGCAAATATTCTACAGAAGACATCTTGCAGTAGATCGTAAAAATCGTAATGTATCAGGCACTATTTCGATAGATTCCGCATCATCCCCCAAAAGTCTAAGTTCCACATCACGCCGTTAAGGCATCTTCGGCACAAAGGACCCCCCCCCCCCTAAACCCTAAACCCCAAACCCTACACCCTAAACCCCAAAATAGTATAGGTAATTATTAAGGCCCCCATAGTAACCCCTTTGAAGTCTGGAACC
>CAJNDV010033392.1:8686-28406 GCA_905221635.1 Symbiodinium sp. CCMP2456 | reverse complement strand
ACTGAATAATAAAGACTACATATTACGACTACTAAGATTTCATAGCAATAACTACTACAAATACCATTACTACTACTACTATTATTACTACTACTACTACTGCTGCTGCTGCTGCCACTACTACTACTACTACTACTTCTACTTCTACTACTACTACTACTACTACTGCTGCTACTACTACTACTACTACTACTACTACAACTACTACGACTACTACAACTACTACAACTACTACAACTACTACTACTACTGCTACTACTGCTACTACTACTACTACTACTACTCCTACTACTACTACTACTACTACTACTGCTACAGCCCTCACCCCAATGCCTCCTGGCTGGCCGGCTGCTCAGCTTCATGCGGCGCCACCTTTTTGAATCATACTGGTTTTCGGGTGTGGGGTCTTGCGAATATTATCTTGGCATACATGTTGGGAGGCTCTTCAAATTGTCATGAGTACAGGGCTTATTCTCATTCCCCCCGCTGCCATCAGCTACCACTAAGTCGACGAGCGCCTGTGCTGCTACCGCTACATAGTACTTTCTGATCCCAATCAATCAACAAGAAGAGGCGGCTACGACCATGACTTCAACTGGTGAAACTGCGGCTGCCTGCAGTAGAATCTGCTCTTGCTACTGAAATGCTGCTGCCACCGCCGTTCGTACCAGATACCTCGAAGCCGGAAGCCCAAACCTCAAACCCTGCTCAGTGTGTCGGTCTTCCAGCACATGGTGTTAGTGTGAATACAACCGGGGCAGTCTGAAGCCGTATGACAGGATTTTGCAGTAGACACAGAATGTTGTCAATGAAGGAGCGACGGGGATGTTGGAAAGCATGTTTTCTGATGGATTCTGAAGCATATCTGTGTCTCACGCGAAAGCTCATTAACTTTACATCCAAGCCTCTTGCGATGGCGACGTTTGGCTCGATGTCCGCTCCTCCAAGAAATTCAAGGGCGGATTGACCTATCCTTTATGGATAAAGTATACACTGAAGTACGAGTGGTAGACTTATGTCGCGGCAGCGTTCAAGAAGTCGCGGCACTGCATGGTGAGGCTGCATAAAGTGGAGTCGCGGCAGGGGCCCAGAAGTCATTGCACACAATGTGTTTATGTAGGGAACCCCCAAGTACACACTGTGTTGCTTCGGGCGAAGCCTCAAAACAGAAATCAGGCCCACACACTGGCAAACTGCGACCTTGTCGTAGATCATAACATGCGAGAGGAAGGGCAGGAGCACGGAGGGCTTCAAGAAGGGTTTTCAACATTCCAGTCGACACGTCGGTCGAATCATAACACATCAGAACCAGCTAATCCCAATGTAGATGCTCGATTTCACAGGCACACAAGTCAGGTGGCTAGAGGGCCAAAACCTGGGTTGTTTAATGGGTGCGCGAGGCCCGTGCGAGGCAGTGGTCAGAAACCACATCTAAGAGCCTTAGCCTATCTCGCAAATCATATCACCCGGTGAATACTCAGTCAAGTCGAGTATAGTTGGGTTTTGCACGTCGGCTCCCGAGCATTGCCTCGGAAACCCCATGTGATGGCCGGTTCGAGACGACTTCCAGCCAATTGCCGAATAAGGGCTTGCACGGTATCCCCAAGTACACGCCCGTGCGAGGACCCTGCAACGGTTGATGTTTGGATGTTTTCCAGGCCGGGCCCGGATTGCTTAAGCCCAATGTCAACACAGAAAGATGTGTATTTTCTTAACAAGATTGATGCTAGTTAAGCCCTCCCCTCGTAGTAGCCGTAATGGCCGCAGTAACGGTTCCCCCATGTCCACGCTCACACGGAACGACTTCCGCAAGACGCTACGACTTAGGGTCAACCCAAAGGCCACCCAGCGCAGCTCCCGAAGATTCGCGTGCGATGTGTTCGAGTAACTTAACTATACTAGCACCACATTCAAATAGCTCGGTAAGTCAATTTTCCATTTTTGGGCTTCGACATCGTTGAAGGAAGTGCCATCAGACGATACAGCTCTGAATATGCTGATCCGACTGGACAAGCGTAGGCGAATGTCATACCCACAAGCACAGAACTTAAGTGAACTTAATGTGGCCATGAGCTCCAGCGCCCCTTCTGAAAACCGAGAGCCACTCACTTACATGACCTTGAAAAAGCCATTTGGTGCATTCAGGGCGTTGACCCCTGCAGCATCCCAACAAGCGCAAAAGTCCTAAACACAGCACCCAAACTCCAGCGTGAAGCCCAACCTCTGCACTCCCTGAATTTATTTTTCCGGTCTACCGATGGAGGCTGCGGAAGAGCTCCGGCGAACGGACACCTAGAGTCCTAGAGGCGGAATCACAGATTATGGGCGGATTATTAGGGTCGACAGTTCTTGCTTTCTATATTGTCCTCCTGTCCTCGTCGCGGCATCCGTTACAAACATGATCAGTGACAAAGTAAAGAAGCCAGAAAATTATGACGCGACAAGGAGAACAGCACCAACACAATATGCCATGCGATCGGAAACATGCTTGGTAATGATCAGCCGCAGAAGGGATGAAATGCTCAGTTCAAGGCGTAACTTTTTTTGATAAACCCTGCACCCCTTTTGCAGCGGGCTTGCCATCGCCCGGGAGCTCACCCCTTTGCCCCTTAACCTCCAAACTCGCCGCGCAAAGAACCTAAAGTTCTAAACACCGAGAGCCCTAAACCCCATGCCCCAAGCTCCTAACCGTTCTAACTAACCCCTAGCCTGAGCCTCAACGCGGCCTAAGGTTTCTTTGTTTCGGGATTTGGGTGGGTCCTCGGCGACTTTCACATCGGCATCTTGGGGAGGCACGTCTGTCAGATCGAGGGTCGCCTGGAGTTCAGGACGTTGGGGGCGAGGGCTTTTAGAAGGGCTTAGGAGTTTGGGGAGTTTGGGGGTTTCTGCGCTCACAACTGGGCACGTGGTAACACTCGAGCAACCGTCACAGCGATGCTTATATCATATTCGTACATGTGGGTGTAGATAAATGCATATGTACCAACTAAAATGAGTGTGAGCTTCTGCACATATACACTCGTATTCGCATATACCAAAAAACTGTGTATCTATCTTCTCTCCGTCTTTTTGTTTGCGCGGCATCTGCATGCATAGATTTGCCTCGCCATGTCTGGAGGGCTCAATGCCGTTCGTCCCCACCTCCGCTCAGGGTCGGGCCGCTTTGGTTGGCCCAGAGTTTGTATCTTGGAGGCCCAAGTGATAAGCTTTGCTTTCAGAGTGCAATGGCGTGGCGCTAGCTGAGGCCTCCGGCAGGGATTAGTTCGACGGGTCTAGCAGCTTCAGGTGTGATGCCTTTTACTCTCGAGGTCTTTGGATCTGTACGACAGCAGCCATATAAGGTCTAATTGGGGCACAAGGGTTCTCTGTGGTTCCTCGATTCGCTTTACTCCCGGAACTGGGGGCCGAATTTCTGGTAGCCAACTGTCCCTAGCCGTCACCCACAAACTGCAGGCCCGGCTGTCAATCTTAAACACTGCAACATCAAGCCGCTGAACCTTGCACCTTGAACTCCTAGATCAACTAACCTCGGGGTCGCGAGATTGCAGTGCGCCCTCCGGCTTCAAAGCTTCTTTGGCATCCTGCGCGGGTGTGGAGGCTTGTCGGCTTTGGCAGCTAGGCCTTCTGGTCTGTTGTTGGGGCGGGAGTTGCACATGTATTATCTAGAATCTGCTCTGGCTGGTGTTGGGAAGGGTCTGCCATGTTTTGAGTAGCAAACTGATGCTGCTCCTGCTGCTGCCACTACATGCCAGCGGCTGACTGCAAAGGAATAAGGAAACAAACACTGCAACTACGACGACGACGACCACATCTACTACGGCTACTTCTGCTACTTCTGCTGAAGCTGCTACTGCTGCTAGCTCCTGCTCCTGCTCCTGCTCCTGCTCCTGCTCCTGTTCGTGCTCGTGCTCGTGCTCGTGCTCGTGCTCGTGCTCGTGCTCCTGCTCCTGCTCCTGCTCCTGCTCCTGCTCCTGCTCCTGAACCTGCTCCTGCTCCTGCTCCTGCTCCTGCTCCTGCTGCTGCTCGTGCTCGTGCTCGTGCTCGTGCTCGTGCACGTGCTCGTGCTCGTGCTCGTGCTCGTAAGTGTTCGTGCTCGTGCTCGTGCTTGTGCTCGTGCTCGTGCTCGTGCTGCTGCTCGTGCGGTGCTGGTGCTGGTGCTGGTGCTGGTGCTGGTGCTGGTGTTGCTCGTGCTGGTGCTGGTGCTGGTGCTGGTGCTGGTGTTGCTCGTGCTGGTGCTGGTGCTCGTGCTGCTGCTGCTGCTGCTCGTACTGCTGCTGCTGGCGCTGCTGCTGCTCGCGCTGCTGCTGCTGCTCGTGATGCTGCTGCTCGTGCTGCTGCTGCTCCTCCTGCTGCTGCTGCTCCTGCTGCTGCTGCTCCTCCTGCTGCTCCTGCTCCTGCTGCTCCTGCTCCTCCTGCTGCTCCTGCTGCTCCTGCTNNTCCTCCTCCTCCTCCTGCTACTACGACTGCTACCACCACCAACTCCCTCTCCTACACCTACTCTACTCCTGCAGCTGCAGCTCAACTGTGCAAAAACACCATCATCATGAAAAAACTCGCCGTGCTAGCACCAGTCTCATTATGATGTTTGTCTCTCAGGACGGGTCAGCTTGCCTGGGCTAGAAGTGCTCTCTCTCTCTCTCTCTCTCTCCCTCCCACCCTAACATGACAGCCTCACGGGTTTCGCTTAGCCAAGGGCGCGACGGAGAAGGGTATCACATTGTTTTAACTCTCGGCCACGTTTTGTGGACCTCTCCCACCTGTCTAACCCTGACCCCGTTTGTTTGACCCAGAACCCACTTTTTCAGCCCCTGGAACTCGTTTGCAAGGGCGGAGGGTTTGTTTATTCCTAGCAGTGGCGGTCCCTCGTATCCTTTGCCAACGTTGGCTCTCGTTTTTCGTTGCACATACTGTAAACTGCAGCATTTGCTCCTGTTCCAAGGTCTCAAAAACTGTTGATTAACGTGTACTACAGCATTTCTGGCCGTTCACATGCTCGAAATGTCGTCCATCCCTGCGTTTCTTCTATTCAGAAGCTGCCCATGCTGAGGCTATTTCCAACAATTCCGATGTTTCCGAAGCTTGTGCCGGTGTGAACATGCTGCCAGCTACATCATTTCTGGCTGTTCACGTGCTCGAGATGTTGTCCATTCTTACGTTTTCGCCTTTTCACTTGCTCATATAATATGTTTCCACCTGTTCACGTGCTTGCCCTCTCATGACCACAGTCCCTTCACTCTCAAGCCCGTATGTAAGTAGTAGCAGTAGTAGTAGCAGTAGCAGTAGTAGCAGCAGTAGTAGTAGGAGTAGTAGGAGTAGGAGTAGCAGCAGCAGCAGTAGTAGTGGTAATAATAGTAGTAGTAGTAGTAGTCGTCGTCGTCGTGGTGGTGGTGGTGGTAGGAGGAATACGAGTAGGAGTAGTAGTAGTAGTAGTAGTAGTAGTAGTAGTCGTAGTAGTAGTAGTAGCAGCAGCAATAGTAGTAGCAGCAGTAGTAGCAGTAGCAGTAGCAGTAGCAGTAGTAATAGTAATGATAGTAGTAGTAGTAGTAGTAGTAGTAGTAGTAGTAGGTAGCAGTAGTAGTAATCATCAGAAAGTCGTAGTGGTAGCGGCAGCGGCAGCGGTAGCGGTATGGTAGTGGTACTGGTCGTGGGCGTGGTCGTGGTCGTGGTAGTGCTAGTGGTGGTAGTAGTGGTAGTCGTCGTAGCAGTATAAGTAGGAGTAGGAGCAGGAGTAGGGTTGGGTTA
Organism: Symbiodinium sp. CCMP2456; assembly: GCA_905221635.1. Taxonomy (NCBI): domain Eukaryota; class Dinophyceae; order Suessiales; family Symbiodiniaceae; genus Symbiodinium; species Symbiodinium sp. CCMP2456. Next base: position 22,664 of record CAJNDV010033392.1, on the reverse strand, counting down.
GAAGTAGCAGTCGCAGTTGCAATATTGAGATCCGTGATGGACAGCACTTCGGACTTCGGCCGTGGCCCGGCTTGGCTTAGGAGTAGTAGCCTTTGCACGTGTTATCGCATGCAGTTCATACTCCCTCCGAGCCCTAGAAACCCGTTGCCCTTCTTCCTGAGGACTGCTTGGAGGTTCGCAACCCGTGGCTGTGCTATGCGACTCGCCGAAAACTTATATACCCTCCCAAAGACACCACTGTGCATCAGACAACCTTTTATCGGGTCTGCAACCTTAAAACCCCTGCCCATGGTATGCACAGCTCTAGTCACCCTTCACGCCGCTCTACTTTCTCCCAAACCATCCGAGGCGCTATGCGAGACCTTTAACCTTCCATACTCTTCCAAGCTTCAGTTATCCGGGGGGTGGGTTCATAACATCTCGAACAACAGACGAAGCTTCTCTAGGGCTAAAGTCTCCTACGCCTGATGAATACATCACACTCATAGCAAGACCAGACAGTGCGCCGCTGCGTGGAATGAGAGGTGTCCAGGGTCTCTACCAAACGCCGCATAGCGAAGCGCAATGCTGTTGGAAACACCTGTATATTTGGGGCTCTCGCAACGGCTGATTATCAAAATCCAGTGTTGCGTGCTCCAAGTCCATTTTGAAGCTGACCCAAATAAGTCCCTTCAAGTTTGCATGACAATTATGTCGCATGTTCTTCTTCGACCTTCATGCCCGAATGAGAGGAGGTCGGGATCCGGGTTGCTTAGGTTATGAACGAAGGGAGTACGTAAGATGGGCGGTATTGGCCACATTCATAGCTCCTACTGACCGACCAAGCAGGTGTGGATTACCTTGGTGGCTTCCGTCTTGATCTTCCCCTTCTGGAGCCTCGCGCCTTGCTAGAATGTCTTTGGTCTGGAGCCGGGGTGGAGGTTGGACCTGGGCTCTTGTCTTACATCGGAAACTCGCTTTGGCAATCCTACAATAACATGCTGTAGCTGGTCAGCCTGTATGGGAACAGCCCATGGAAGTTGCACTGCCTGCCTGCTCCAGACCGCAGAATGATTTTGCGCTGCTGCAAGATCGGAGCAGGCACTGTAGGCTGGAGCTGCATTCGCAGGCCTTGCAGGGTGGAGCTTCATCTGGCATCCCGCCAGTCTTACTACAGATCCTCCTCTCCTCCTCGAGGGAAAAGCACTGCTTGGAAGTAAAATCGAGGAGTCGAACGAGCGCAGGTCGAAGTCATACCATCCTCTTCCCTGGAAAAATCTTTTTTGCAGGGTGGTTTTGTCTGGGGTTGCGAGCTGGGATTGGCCGTCAACGTGGGAAAATGCAAGAAGGGTTCAGTGAAGTTCAGTATCATCCCTGCAGATCTGGCCCTCATCGTTTTTGTCCAGTCGATCACCCCCAAACCTCTGCGAACAGCTGCTTCTGCGTTGCTGAGGTCATGGCCTTATGGTGCAAGTTCCAGCTGGACAGGCCTCCTCCGAAGCACCAATACCTCAATGACTCTTTAGGGCCCTTGACGATTTAGGTTTAGTTTAGGGTCTGTAGAGTTTGTACCTCTCATGATGAGGCGCCAGCTGTGAAGTGAGAGTTCTGGCTTCAAGAAGGGGCTTTAAAGTTTTGGCCAGATCTTGGAGCTTAGGGTTGTGGTAGAGAATGTAGGATGTGGGCGTCCTGTGGCTTTGGGGCCGAGGCAATTTCTCAAAGCTTTAAGGCCTGCCTTACCGACATTGATGCAGGCTTCCACAACCAAGTAGCGAGCATGTACAAATCGCACAAATTATGCGGATGCCAGAAGATGAGTATTACCAAAACCAGGCACGACACCTGAGAATTACTGGTAAACCAGGACCAGGAACAACAGGAAAACAAACAAGAAAGCTCAGCATGAGCAACATCCGGCAGTTGAAACTGTTTAACTTACTGTACCCTGGAAGTAGCCGATCTGAGCACGGGTGATTCAGGTACATTGGTACATGAACCAGAGGACGACACATGCACCGTGAGTGATGGCACGATAGCACTGTTGCTGTCGCGCTTCCATGGCAAGGAATAGCTCCCGAATGCAAGAAAACATCCCTGGACCTACAAGCACTGTCTCTCACACGTTGGCAGATGGCTCGGGAGCGTGTCCAAGAAGAACCTCGGCCTGTAGTTCTGCACGTGTCTTGAAGCTGAAGATAACGCCGGCAGACTGGCAGTCATCGTCCTCTCCGTCGTCCTCGTCGCCGTCGTCGTATAGTAGTAGTTAGTAGTAGCATTAGTAGCAGTAGTAGCAGCAGCAGCAGCAGTAGCAGTAGTAGCAGTAGTAGTGGCAATAGCTAGAAGTAGACCTAGTGGCAGTGGACGTGTATCTTCACCATGAGTCTTTCGCTTGAAGTTGTGTTTTCTTCACCGTGCCGCTTTGCCGAGATTGCCAAGGCCTGGTCAGAATGTGCTCTGTTTTATGGCACTTGTGTGAGGTGCAAAAGCGTGCGCATGAGAGTGTGTGTGTGTGTCTCTGTGTTTCTGTGTCTGTGTTGCCGTCCGTGTGCGTTTGTGTGTGTGTGTGTCTTCCCCTCCCTGTCGCACACCCCCTCCCACTCTCTCCGTTTGTCTTCTATTAGTCTATTCTCGCATAGGCAAGCAGACAGCAGACATCTCGGCTGAGGCTCAACGTGGAGCTGCGTTGGGCCGTGCGCGACTCTCGGTCTGGACAGAGCCGTTCGACACGTTGAGCAAATTGCAGCAATAGCAAATTTTGAACGAGCAAGCAAGTGCAATACGCTGGTTACTAGCCATACAAAGCCCCTATAGCTTTGTAATTATCCATAGAATACCGCTGTAACTTGTTAGTAAGCTAACCATAAGGAGATGAAAGTAGATGCAGCGGCCTGCCACCCCAAGTGAGCTGAGCTTTAATTAATTCGATGAATGGGAGCCGTGTAGTGCTCCAGTTAAATTTATTATGTAATGGGTTGCTTCGTTACATGATACATGGTATGGCGTGTTACTAACCAGCTGTATCGGCAACTGCAGCTGTAGCGAAGGGGGTGATTTGTTACAAGAGGCAAAGGCGGACTTAGTGAAGTAAATATGTCATTGTCAGTTGTTTTCACTGCTGTACTTCAAACGCTATCATTATCAACATCACCATTATTATGTTTACGCTTTCTTATCCTCATAAGTAGTTCTAGCATTGTGTTCTAAATATTACATTTGTCGTTGCGTGTTGTTGTCCATGAACTGGTTGTTAATTCGCATAAATTTTCATCACCATCATCGCTACAATGAGGGCTGTTGTATCACAAGTTCTCCTTTTTGCCAGGAACGGGCGCAGATTCAGGTGCCTCAGATGACTTAGTCGCGGTCTAGTTGGGAAGGGCTTGCGATTTGCGTGGGGCCGTGAGTTCCAATCTTTCTTGTAACAATATCATGTCAATTCTCCGATCGAATTTCTAGTTTCGATGCCAATCTGCTGCCAGGGGATTGTGTTTGGGTTCTCAGCCCAACGAGCTTCTCATTTGCCAAGTCAAGCCTTCAGCTTGCCTCACAAACGGAGGCGAGAGCGGCGATGGAAGCTGACGACGCCTTTCCGCACCGAGACGCCACGCGTGCCTGGATCTTTTCGCACCGAGACAGAGAACTCAAGGGAGTTACATAAAAAGTATCAACATATAGGTAAATACAGTTATAATAATATAAATGGATATACATATGTATATATATATATATAACTATATCTGTAGATATTATACATATATGTAATGCACTATACGCCCCAAACCCAAGGCCTGATCCGACATCGCTTTGCCCCCAGCTTTTCAGATAGCAGATGCAGAAATGAGAGGAGTGTGTGGCCTGCAATATTTCGGGCCTACATTCAGGACTATTCTGTTTATTGTTATTGTCTGGTGCAAAGCTAGCAGAATTCTGGTGCGCTCGAAGAAAAACGGCTTTCGCATTGAAGACTGCAGAGAGTTGAGCTATAGTCTAGATATATCCGAGTGGCGAAAACAGACAGAACTTTGGTGCCTGCCTGGCACAAACATTTGGAGCGAGGAAGCCCGGCGAGAACAAGCTCTTGGTGGGGCGAGCGAAGATTTCGCCCGCCAGGCTCACCCTAAACCCTTAACCCTTGAACCCTAAGCCATTTTCGTGGCGACGAGATTTAGAGTTGACAGGACCTTGGACTGACTTAACCGGATTGGGTTTCTCAAGTGGCCTTCCCTGCGTCACTGTCGGTCCAACCAGATTTGAGAAGACGGCTTTGGCAATACCAAGGTTCTTCATCCCAAACAGGCCTGGAATTCTTGAAGCCCAGATGCTGAAACCTGTTCATTGCTTGAAAACGGTCATGAACAATCTCTAGCAGGTCATTTTCGAACCACAAATTGCGGCAGAAGTAATAGGCTGCAGAGTTCATGCGTACGGATGCGGAGATGTGCACTTGCAGATGCTGCTGTCCGTCGGCCTCTGACATAACCGGATCATTCGTCCTTCCCCCTTCCATGTAAGAGGTCCTGAAAGTCACTAGAATATATGTTTTTGCAGTATGACCCCCCCCAGCCCTATTCTTTGTATTGAGGCCCCTATCACACCCTGTGGGGCTCGTTCAGGCCCCTACAATACCCAACCCGGGCTGGGCGTTTTGAGGGTACGACAAGCGCGTCCATGTGGGTTCTACAAGCTCCATGGGGTGAGAGATAGCCCTTCTACGAAAGCACACACACTAAATCTCGGCAGTGAGGGCTGGGAATACTCTGGCGCTTTCCACCTCTAAACCTTGAACCTCACAGGGCTTTGGCCCCAGGGGTTCTGTGCCAGGCATCGGCCGATTCGAATGTCACACGGTCTCGTAGCTTCCTGGGAAGGAGCGGCTCTTTGGTCCAATGACCACTCTGAAGGCATTTACATGTTTGGTTATAATACATATATATAATATATAATATGATATATATATATATACATATATATATATATATATATATATTATCTCTCTCTCTCTCTCTATGTGATTCCATGTGCATACAATGTTTCATGGAAGAGGTAGGTTTTCTGGCCGAGCCTGACTTTGGAGATCGGGGCTCTTTTGCAAGACTCCTTGACCTCTTTAGCGCTTGAAGCTTCCAGCCTTTCGTCTTCACGTAGAGATTCTGCTCCAGCGCAGAGCAACATCCGAAGCCTGAGAGCCCATGTCTTGAAACCCTAAACCCTAAACCCTAAACCCTAAACCCCAATCCGAGAATCCAAGCCCTGAGCCCGATGCCCCGGTGCCCGAGAAGCCAAACTCGCGATCCCCAAACCATCAAGGTGCTCCCGTGGTGGTGGTGAGGGCTTAGGGTCCTCGAACCCCTTCTGGTGGCTATCTCAGACCATAAGATGTCGAACCTGAGAGTTTTGAGTTTTGCTAGCAATGGTAAGCATGGCATAAAATCGCTTGTTGTTCGGCTGGACAGGCGAATAGGCTCATAGGAGGTTTCTTATACTACAATTATACTGTAATGTACTCTTATCTACTATACGCCTCTTGTCGGCGTTGTCCTAGTCTGGAGGTTTGAACGTGTTCAGGCCTCGGCTCTTTTTTGATGGGGGCCTATCAACAATTGCAGCCTTCTTTGTAAGTATGGTTTAGGGTTTACGCTAGAACAATGAAGAGCCTCCGGAAGAAGAATTCTTCTTGTTCTTTGGGAGTATATTGATTTCTCATGGGCTTTGGGGCTTCACGCTTCGCGGCTTGCATAGGGTTTACAGGGTTTCATAAGATCCCTGTAGAGCTAGGGTTTAGGATTTACATGAGCCAAGTCCAAGCTGGAGGGTTCGCAGAATCTACTAATTCAGATGCCACCCAGAATCGGAGTTCACTGAATTCACCTAGTACCCAAAAGGGGGAATGCCCGAAACCTGGGCACTGCATGAGCGAGCACCCTTGACAACTCGCACTGACAAGCGGGGCCTATGAGCCCGCCGGAATTACACGCAAGCTTCCGCTGGAAAAGCTATGTTGATGTGCTGCTGCTTGCCGCTGTTTCCAGCATCATGCTTGGCAAACGTGCGCTGCGATCGAGCCGCGTGTGGTATCTTTGAAGGCGTTACGACTCTGTAACCACGTTCTCCTGGTTGGCGGCCATGCTGTGGTATCTTTGAAGGCGTTACGACTCTGTAACCATGTTCTCCTGGTTGGCGGCCATGCCGCTTCCGACTGTCCGTCACACCCGCGGGTATAGTCATGTAAGCAGCATCAACAAGAAAACCCACACCCTTGGACCGCAGCTTGCTTTTTGTGGCGTCCTTCCGCGAACCTGAAGCAAGAACATGGGGGTTCCATAAAAACAAGTTGCATTGGTTTTCATGGTCGTCAGGATAATTAGGGAGTTTTGGGCTGGAGGTTTAGGGTCTTGGGGTAAAGGGTCTTGCCAGCAACGACCTCATGAATCCAGCACAGCATGAGGTGAAGAGCATCACGGGTTAGTAACTGCAGGGCGTTGTTGGGGCACCATGAGGCCCTGTAGTGACATGTGACAGAACCGATCAAGCAGCGATTCCCAGACCCTCAACCCAACATGACTTCGCCCAGACATGGACCGCAACACATCCGAAACACACTGTGGGTTTCCACTCGCTTTGGGATCGCCAAGCCAGGGCATGGCGCGGAACTCAAGCTCCGAGCTTCGCTGTGGTTCATGCAAAGATGAGGGTTGTCAGGTGGCGTATGGCGATGTGGTGATTTTTTCGGAGATGCTTCTCTGGAGCTTGGAGTTGTGTCGCAGTACTGCACTCCGATTGATTGTGGGGTATACTCCGAGCGTCCGTAAAACAATGTGGCAGCGTATGGGTTCAGCTTGATGGAGTCGTTTACGCATGTCGTTTCGCGAGGCTTGGAAGCGAGAAGCTAAAGATCCAATATTTACCTTCAACATGCTTTGCTGAAACGAAAGGCACTGTCAAGGCCTTGTCGGCCACTGAGATTCTGCCTCAATACCACTAGATCCTAAAGCCACGCGCTGAACCCCAAACTCTATACCCTCTGCCATCCCAGCCCTGCTTTCATCAAGTCCTTCTTGGACCCATCCGATGCTGGAAGGTTTCTTTTATTCACATGGTTTCGGAAGGCTTGGGCGTGAGCAACAAAGTACCGCAGAACGAAACGGTTGCCTTCGAGAAGCTTACATGAAACTAAGTTCAAGAGGAATGCATCGCGTGGGGTGCCTGTCCCCGGTTCTTGCTTCAAACTTCTCGAATAATTCATTTTCCAAGTGTGGCCTTACTTATCCCGAAACCCTTCGACAATAGCCTCAACCCACACCCCAGGCAAAACCGTGAGATGATCGGTAACAACAGGACCAAAACTACATGTATTCGTGGAAATATTAATGGCAGCAGGGTTTAGGATTTAGGATTTAGGGTGGACTTTCTCCAGCCAGGCCTGGGATGTTCCTCTGGCCCCCGGCCTGGCAACGACGTGCCAAGCCCAGGGAGTTTGTTTGTCGATCCCCGCTGGCTGGCGTGTCGGGTGTGCGGACACCGAGCTTTGGGTTACTACGCAGATGGGTGTAGCAGATCCTTATAGATGGACCTGTGAGAATTGGGGTTTAAGCGATTGGGATTGGGCAATTGGCAATTGATCGGGAACGCTTTGCATCAAGGTTGCCGTCGGATGTAGAGAAAAAGACAACAGACGCCACAATTATGACCCAGGTTCGCCCAACTCCAACTGTAACCTTTAACACTGCACCTCCTGTTGCCAATCCCACCAGGGCAGAGAAAAACAGCTGCTGGGAGAACGACGCGGCACCCGTCTTGATTTTAGGCCAGTGGGACTTGTGTGTCAGAGAGCATTACAGCTTAGCATGCATTTCACTCATGCTTTTCGTGTGACGTTGAACACGTTAACCACAGTTATTTATCCCTGAAGGAATGAATGGGCTCTTTGGCGCAGGTTCGGGCAGGAACTCGTTCTGAGACAATACCGCAACTCGGGGTTCCGGGTCGTTGGGCGTATGATAGCATCGAGAACTCTGCCTTCTGGCTGCACGCATCAATCTCTGTTGTTGCATAACGAGAGCAAAATCGAAAAACATGTTTGCCTTGTCTCATGCTTTTGGTTTCAAAGAGCCTCGCGAGACGGAGCAGGCTTGAAGTATTTTCAATCTGGTTCGCGCGGTGGTGTTTGGGTGCAGGCTTGGAAGGTTTGAAGGAGTTTAGACCAGACGTTTGGTTTTGGGCTACGTTGTTTCCTGCATTCTCGAAAAGCCGACGCTTGATCAAGAAACACCAAAATCCAAATGCCAACCGAAAAAACCCCAATCGTTGGAGTCTAGAGTGGGCCCTAAACCCTAAACCCTAAACCCTAAACCCTAAACCGTGGGTGACAGGTTCCGATGGCAAGACACATGAGACGAGGCAGGGCCGGTTAACGGGTTTAGGGTTTAGGGTTTAAGGCTTCTGAGGAATTACCGATAACATTTTTTGGGGGTGCCCGAAAGCTCTTGTCGTAGCTATAAAGGCCCCTACTTGAGAATTTGGGGTTCAGGTTTCGGTTAGGGTTATCAGTGTGGGTGCTAACGAAAACGCGGTCTCGGCGTCGAAGAAGAGGTTTGCAAGGCCCTGTCCGGAGCTGAATGTATTGTTGCAGCGGTTTAGGGTTTAGGGCTTCGGGTGGGAAACTTCTGGTTTGGACAGTCCCAAACTTTTTGGGCTTGAAAACGAACACATTGGCTTGATCCCGCGAAACCTAAACAACGCTGTGACCTCAAATCCCAAAAGTGTCTTACTATGAAGCTTCTAGCTTTAAGCCGTAGCAACGTCCGGCCACGAGTCCATCTCCTGAAACACCTCCCATTCACTGAACTCAACTCCAAGCCCTAAACCCTAAACCCTAAACCCTAAACCCCCTAAACCCTGAACCCTAAACCCTAAAAAAGAACCTACGCATCTGTCTACAACGAAAGTCCTCACCCGGAGGCCTACGACCTCCTTGGCGCATGACCTCGCGAAGCCGCTCTGCCCGGGGTGAAAGTTTGCAACCGTTCCGAGGATGGGTTTAGGGTTTAGGGTTTAGGGGTTTAGGATTTAGGGTTACGCGTCCCGTGGACTTCCTCCGGAGACGCCTCTGTTAGACTCTAAATACCCTTACTTTGGGACGTTTTTCCCCCTCTTTGAGGGGACTTGGAGGGCCCTGGTTCATGCGTCGCCCACCTTATCCCCACATTACATGGGTGGTTGTCAAAATTAGGGTCCCTTTTTGGGTCCTTATTATAATACGGCACCTATTATTTAGGGTACCCAAAAGGGGACCATAATTTTGACAACCACCCACATGTTATTGCCTTTGTTTGTAGTTCGTGGTGCTTGATATCAAATCCATCGTAAGAAACCCTCAATCCTGCGCCTTTTCAGGGTCCCCTGAAAGGAAGCCATGTTGGGACATGTTGGGACCCCTATAGGAACCTTTGTAGGACTCTTGTAGGACGACCTTCCTGAACATGGCTCCTGAAACCTGATGCCTCGAAGTCCGTCCACACCCAGCTCAAACTCCAGACCGACTCCCTCCTCCCACCAGACGAACAGTGGAAAAAACCCTGGGATCTTAAACCCTAAGCCCTACCCTCCGCCCCCCTCCCCCCCCCCCTCCCTTGCCTCCAGCGCCCTGCACCAGAAAGTCCAAGGCAGGAGGCTCCAGTGACCACCTCGCCAGACAGGCCCCGGAGGTGCCACGGGCCCTTGGCTTTTGTATATTCCTTGTGTAAAGAGATGTGAAAGTTTCTATAAGGATGGGCTATTTGAAATTTGTTGGGTTGAAAGATGTGCGTTGCACGGTCCCTCTATGTCGAGAATTACGGGGAACAGGCTTGCCAGAGGGTTTGTGGGTGTCGTGGGCATTGGGCTTAGGATTGTGAGTTTGGTGAAGCAGACAAAATCCAAGGACAGGACACACACACACTACGAACTGGACCGCATTTCTTGCAAGAACACAGAACTCGCAAGTACCTTTTGCTTTAGGTGGGCTTCAAGACATACTTTAGGTTTGCGGCTCCAGCTCCTTTTCTAGATGCTTGCGCACGATTTAGCTGCGTCTCAGCGGTGTACGGTGCAGCCCACGTGCACGGCCCCTTACTGCAGGCCCGAAGCCCCTAAACCCTAAACCCTACACCCTAAACCCTAAACTGCCAGGATACGCAATCCAGACGATCGGCCTCTGCATCCTGCGCCTCGGCAGCTTAGGGCGGAATTGCATAAAAGGGGGGGGGGCATCCGAGTTTAGTTAGGGCTTGGGGTTTAGGGTTTAGGGTTTGGGGTTTTCGGGTTTTTTGCCAACGTCATGGATTAGGATAGGAAGAGTTTCTCACGTTTTTGGCATTCGGCCTGATGGCTTCGTTTACCTTTGCTTTGGGTTCTTGGGTTCTGGTCTCCGAGCTGGCTATTCCGTGCTGTCGATCCCGAACCCTCGGAGACGGCGTTTGCAGGTAAAAGTTTAAGGCCAACCCTCAAAGTCAGTTCTTACACTGGCAGGCACCTTAAATCGAAGAAGCTTGGAGTTCTCAAAAGAGCACTTGCCATAGAATCAGAAGTTGCAACAATATCCGCAGCTTTGTGTGTGCGTGGTTTTTCGTGGCACCGAAAGTCGTTTCGTGCACATCGCACAGTCCAACGGCGGCTACAGCAATGGCGCCCAAGGAGGAGCTGGTGCATCGCCGCCCTTGAGCCACCATCCTAAACCCTAAATCCTAAACCCTAAACCCTAAACCCTAAACCCTAAACCCTAATGCTTTCAGATTTAGTGGTCAAGGGCTTGGCGAAACGAGTGCGGCCCCAACCTGACCTGCTGTGTCCTGAAATCCCGAAGACAAGTCCCTCGCTGGGTTTGTGGAACCTTGGTGGGTGGAACGGAGTGAGTGGAGAACTGTGAAACAGAGATGACGGCTGAATGAAGGAGTGGGCCTCGATGTTTGACAACTTTAGTCCTGTGTAGTTTGAACACCAAAGACGCGAAGACCCACTTTATTTCAACTTAACCTACATATGCCTAAATCGTAGAGTCCTATATGTGAAGAACTTGGGGTGCGATTCTTTTTGTAGCTTCGCAGCCTGAGTCAGCAACAGGCCCAGGGTCCCAAGGCCAAGAACGGAAAATGCCAGAGTGAGCTAGGACAACTAGACGTTTTGTTTTTTCTTCGGCCCCTTTTCTTATGAAGTACAGCGTTATTATGCAATGTTCCAACCTAGTTAAACCCGAAGCCCTAATTCCCAAATCCTACACCTTACACCCCAAAATCCCAAATCCTTAAACCCCAAAAAACCCACCAAAATCCCAAAGCATCAGCCCTGCAAGCAGACTTCTGCTGACTGGGAGGATCGAGCGGCTCTGCGCGTCGGACGTCGCTAGCGGCGCATGCCTTGGTACCGAGGGTCTGCCTGAACCCACACTCGGTTGTACATGGGCTTCAGGGTTTAGGGTTCAGGGTTTTTATACGTAGAAGTTGGGCTTACATAGGGTGTATGTGCATTTTTTCAGCATGTAGGGCTCAGCATCGGATCTGACAGGGACCTGAAATCAGAAGGTCCAGCCGCGAACTTCAGTGGAATTGATATGACCCTAGACCAAATTCCCGAACCCTAAACCCTAAACCCTAAACCCTAAACCCTAAACCCTAAACCCTGAACCCTGAACCCTAAACCCCTGACCCCAAGCCCCTGGTGCGCTGTGCACAGTAACCCTGAACTCCGAGTCATCGAGTCCATCCTGGCAGAACCTAGGATTTAGGAGTGGGCCCGAGGCCTTGAAAAGTGCTTGCGATCCAACACATGAGTCGTCTCCTGCGGAAGGGTTTAGGATACTGGATTCTATGGCGGCCTAATTTTTTGCCAACATTATTTTGGGGCTTATTATCATTATAGTTATGATATATCCCAAAACCGTGTTCTAATGATTAAGGCTCTACATTACTCTGGGCTTGATACCGCAGAACCACAAGGCCCTGAGACCCGAAACCCCCAAGCCCCAACCCTGTCAACCCTAAGCCACAAAACCCTGAACAGATAGCTATATTATATATGCACACATTTGTATGTATAGATATATAATATACACACATAAACAATATATATATAGAGAGAGAGAGGCACTATCTCTCTGTCTCTCTCAGAGTATGATGTACCCCAAAGCCCACTTTCAATTATTAGGGTCCCTGTACAAAAGTGACAGTAACGACACTAGCAACTCTAAAAGAAACCTTGAAAGAACCCTTTAAAGGAGCCCCGTTCTGGTTCTCTAGATATTAACCCTACGCCCTAAACACTCTCTTAAAGGGTTCCTTGCCAGGATCGGCCGGTGACGGGCTTCACCCAGCCGAGTGGTGCGGCCCTCGGACTTTTCGGGTGTGTCCCTTCAAGTAGTAAGCCTGTCAACACGGGCCATACTTTTGGGAACTTCTCCGTTGAAATGCAAAAGTTGATGGCAAGACAGTACTGGCTCACGACGGCTTCAATCCGGGAAAAGTTCAACCTCCATGAAGGGATGTTGGTTCGAAGCCGTACACTCCCGGAAAGGGCAGCTACAGTATCCCCCAGCTCCTGGGTTTGCATCTTCCCCGAGGCCCATTAAGGCATAAGGCTTTAGGGAAATCCGTAAAGCCCTCAAGCCCTTCGTCCGGAACTCCTGAAGCAGTAAAACGGGTTTAGGGTTCAGGGCCTAGAAGTCAGAAGCCCCTGATACAGCCCTGAAATCCTGAAAACATTTGGAAGCCGTAGAGCCCTACATAAGCCCGCGTCCTGGCGCCTTGGGTCACTGCAGAGCACAGGCCCGAGCTTTCGACGATCGCTCGGAGGCTGCGTGCTGTGGAACTGCGGTCTACCCATAGGCCCCTATAGTAGTTCCTTTTTGTGGCTTATGTTTAGGATCCTATTAGGTAATCCGTGGTAATCCCAAAAGGGAACTGCTATGGGGCCTATGGGTAGATGTCTACAGTTTACGGTTTGGGGCAGCTTGTTGTGGGTTTGGGCCAGGACATCATAAAACGCTAAACCCTAAACCCTAAAACCCTAAACCCTAAACCCTAAAACCCTAAACCCTAACCCCTAAACCGTAATCAGCCCGGGGCATTGAGATTACTTGGATGCTGCATGTCAATGCATCAGGTGCAGATGTCGTGCCGCCTTTCCAGTGCAATTGATGGACCTTCAGCAAAGGGTGGGTTTAGGGTGTAGGGTTTAGGGTGTAGGGTTTGCGGTTTAGCGTTTAGGGTTTTAGGGTTTAGGGTTTTAGGGGTTTAGGGTTTAGGGCGAGTTTATGAGCAGTATATATAGAACCTTCCGATCTGCCGGCATTGTGATGCCTTTGTTGTCACTGTTGGCCTCCCGCCAGTCGTCTTGCCAGCATGAAGTCCTCGGCGGAAGCCACAAACCAACTGGTGCGCGCCTCTAGCTGCTACGTCATGCTGCCGGGTGTTGCCAAAAGTACTTTCAAGACGACACCAACAGTCGCAGTTCAGTTTCTGTGGCTTCGCCCCTAAACCCTAAACCCTAAACCCTGAAAGACGTCGCATCTCATCAAAAGCGTAGACCAAAGTCCTGATGGCCCCTAAACCCTAAACCCTAATCCCTAAACCCTAACCCCAAAGTCCTGATGGCCCTCGGCCTCTGGCCCTGAAGCCCGCAGGTGCCTCATTACAGGCTCAAAGTCCCTGCCTTCTTCTTCAGAACAAAGGGGGCCTTAGAAAAATGACCAAGGCTATTTTTGGGGGTTCCTGATTACACTCATAGTAGAGGTTATATACCCCCCAAGCCCTATTCTAAGTAGTAAGGCCCCTATACTTAACCCTTATAGAACCCTTATAGCAACCCTTATAGTGACCCTTATAGTAGGTTAGCGCGCTTTTTTTTGCCTGGTAGGTTTGGCTGCTTCAATGTGTGTCTTTACTGGCGGGCGTGGGACTTTTGAGTATAAGGTAGTTTTGAGGCCTCAGAAAACTATTCCTTACGAGCAGCATACCAGCAGCATGGCCAT
>CAJNDV010033391.1:6702-32949 GCA_905221635.1 Symbiodinium sp. CCMP2456 | reverse complement strand
ACGTTCTTCTCGGTCCAACTTGGCTCTCTTTTTGGCAGCTGCGCCCCATAACTTGACCCAAACTCTTGAGAATTTTTTTCGCCTCAAAACTCCACGCCGCAACTCTGGGGAAACCCCAGACACAAATGATGTTGATGATGATTTTGATGATGATGGACACGCTAGAACCCCAAAGCCAGCAAGCGTCCTCCAAGAATGCAGACACTTGCATCACGAACATGGACCTTGCAAGCCTGCCAAGCCTCTTTGCCGACTTTGGCACCGGCAGCTTAAAGGCTTCGTTTGAAGACTCGATTGTCTGAGCTGCAGAAAGTCTTCCGCATTGCGACAGCGCGCATCTCCACAACGGAGCTAGAGATCGGATGCTTGTTCCGATTCTGGCCCACAAGGCTTTCTGACTTCAAGCAAGTTTCCGCTACATGGGATTCCCAAGCCCGGTCTGCCTGGCCAGTGCATCACCTGTGGGTCTCGGCATCAAAGGTAGCCGCGTGTAAGCCTCGAGAGTCTCTAGCAACTCCGCGAGCGTCAGCCTTGTGCCTCGAAAACACTCCGGTACAGGACGTTCATTTACTTGTGTGTTGTCCGGCATGCGGCAAAGAGCTTGTCTTTCTTGCTGCGTTTCTTGGTCTCCCTCAGAACCAGGCGGTGCGTACCGCAGTGGGCAGTGGGTGCATTCCCAGAGGATCACAACATCCACGTGCAACCAACTCCTGCCAACTTGCCTTGGAGCCCCCAGCGCCGCCGAACGTTCAGGATGGCGTCTCTCTGCACAAAGCGATGTGCATCACCCCCAAATCATCATGAACATCACCCCAAGGTCATCATGAACATCGTCATGAATATCATCATGAACATCATCATCGAAATCATCATGAACATCATCATTAACAGCATCATCAAAATCATCCCTACGTCATCATGAATATCACTATCCTAAACCAGCCAACAAAACGCCGTGCACCCGGAGCCCTCAGAGAAACCTGAAACACTAAGCACTTGTAGGTCTTTCACTGTGTGGTGCGCCATTCAGAGATACTGCTCCTGCCTTGCCTGAGTTGCTGAGTCGACGCAGCGGTTTCGTGCTGGAAGTGCCACAGTTCCACTTAAGTGCACAATTATCCTGACTACTTCCCAGTGCAGTCATGTCGCTGCACTCTTAGATAAAAGCAAGCCTTTGCATCAAAATGCCTATTCCCATAGACATATGTATGTATATATTTTTTTACAAAAGATAAATAACTGCATACGTAAGTCCTGATGTCATGGATGCTCCAGACCCTGAAGACATCGGCCTGCGCTGGCTGGTGGTGAGTTCTGCAGCTTTCGTCCTACTGTTTCGTCTGCTCGGGGAAGGCCCGCCTCTCGCTAGCCTGCGGCGTTCCTGGTTGATTGACTTCGATGAGCTGAACTCGATTGTCACATGGGATGGTGTCTGCACAGGGCGCATGGAGTAGGGGCGTTGCTGCGCATGGCGATGCCGTTTGAGGATGGTCGTGGAGGTCTTCCGTGGCTGTCTCTGCGGGTCTGCGGGACGGGTTTCGACTTTTGAAAGCGCTCGGATGATGTGCCACGTGAGCAGAAAGGGACAGCGACCTTGCTTTCTGCACGTTTTGTCTGCACGTGCGGCTAGCGGCTGTGCTCTGGAGTCTCTGCAGTGTCTTGGCCAGGCAATGCTGAATGTATCTCTGGTTCCGTCCGCAGCAATGGTTGAAAGAACAGCTTTTGGCGACCCAGGGCTGCATTGCTCAACGCTCTGGGGCTTCAGTCGCTGCTGCCGACATCAAGACGCTCGAAGTGAAGCCGGTCTCTGGACAAAGTGTTCTTGAGGAACATGCCGCCTTGACCACTCCACCCAGAGCCGCTCGACAGTAAACATGTATGCTTTTTCTGTCTCCGATGACAACTCGCCGTTGACTCGCCGGTGCAGCTGGACACACAGCGGCTACACTCCGTTGTCTTTCTTTGACAGTCCGCACACCAAAAGATTGAAATTTTATCAAGACACGCACTTTCCTGAGAGTCCTGCTGCCGAACAAGTTGGCCGCCTTCAGAAGGAAGCTCCTTCAACCCACGGTGTTCCGCAGTCTGTGTTGCCGACGCCAGCGGAAGATGGAGCACTGCCAGCTACCGCAGCAGTCCTTCTGGCGGGTGACAGGAAGGAGAAGCTGCCTCCAACCATTTTCCTGGATCCTCTCGATTGGGCCGCCCTAGCAACTGACGAGGATCTTCTTCTGGAGCAGATTTGTTCTCAAGGACGCCTTGTTCTGGTTCTTTTCATGGGTTCAGACCAATCATTGAATGATTGCACTGGCTTTTGAGATAGACGCTTAACTCCTTGGAGACACCGACATTGTTTGCTGGAAGTCGAGATGTCTTTTGCTGCAAAGCGCTCTCGTCGGAAGAAGAAGTGCAGTCCGTCATGTCTGAGGTCTGCTACTGAAGTTGGTAGCATTTTTGCAGCAGCAGCCTAAACGCTTAAACCCTCCAGCCCTTAGGCTCTTAAGCTACTGCTGTTAGTGGTCGCACAACCCGAAATCCTTACACCCAGGATGGTTTGGCCCCACTTCCTTCGTCAAAGCCAACGGCTTCCGAAACAGGGATGCCGCCAGAAACGCCTGCCGCGAGCATGCCTGCACGGCGATCATTTACAACGGGCAGCCGCTCAGCAAGCAGCACAAGTAGCGCTGGATCGTGAGGTTGATGACCTCGTCAACGCAGACGACAGTGGCCTCTGCGAGGACTCAAAGTCCCTCGTGTCCTGCGATTCCCATGTGCCCGTGCCTCCTGAAGAGCCTAGTGTGACCGCTCTGAACGGCAGGCCGAAGGCTAGCCCACAGCTGTTGCGCAAGCGTGCTCCTGCTCCCAAGCGCCGCAAGACTGCCAAGCAAGCCGTCCAAGTGGGGCCGATATGGCCCCATCATCCACGATGTATGCTGCTGCCACATTTACACTGGTCTGGCATCAGCAGCGACGACATCCTTATTCTCCACGGCAGGCGCAGATTCGGGCTTAGGCTGCCGCGTGTTTCGCGATGTCGGATGCAGTGTTTTAGGCTTGAAGCTCTCGGGTTTAGGATTCCTTGCAGGAGATGGTTCAAGTTCCGATCCCCATGTCGAAATCGATGCTTCTTTATCCTTGAGTTCGACCACGGTCGCCTTGGCGAACTGGAGTAGCCTGTCAAAGATGGTTACTGTTCGCTGCAGATGAGTTTTGCTCGCAACCGCCGAAAACAGAACTTCTTTTTGCATGGCGGGCAGTGCAGGGGAAAGAACACCTGACTTCAAACTGAGTGGGCACCTTCTACACGCGTACGCACCGGCACACCGGATGCAGAAAGGAAGTTCTTCACAGCTTTTTCTCTTTGGTGCTGTTAATGATGGTTGTTATGATGATGATGATGACGATGACGGTGATGATGGTGATGATGGCTAATTATGGCGATTCGATCATGATGATGACAATGATGATGATGATGATGATGATGATGATGATGATGGCAGCTACTGCCACACTATCTAAACTCAGCAAAACTTCAAACCCTACCCTCCTCACGCCTGCCTCTGGTTTACTGAAACCACTGTAAAAACTAAGGAAAATGCAGTCGAATCACCACCACACCGCAGCGTCAATTGTGGCACGTGCCCCTACTATTCCTACTACTACTACTACTACTACTACTACTACTTGCTGCTGCTGCTGCTGCTGCTGCTGCTGCTGCTGCTGCTGCTGCTGCTGCTGCTGCTGCTGCTGCTGCTACGGCTGCTGCTGCTACTGCTACTGCTACTACTGCTACAACTGCTACTACTTCTGGTGCTACACTGCTACTGCTACTGCTACTGCTACTCCTGCTGCTACTGCTGCTGCTGCTACTACTACTACTACTACCACCACTACCACCTCCACTACTACTGCTACTACTGCTACTCCTACTACTGCTGCTAGCTGTTACCACTGCTGCCAAGGAGAAATCACGAAGTTTTATTCTGGACTTGACGCCGGATGTCCTTGTGTTTCTGGGCCGGAATTGATGCTCCACAAACGGTGTTCCTTCAAGGGTTCCTCCGGGCTCCTGTGCGGGCTCCTTTCAGTGCTCCTTGAAGGGTTCCGTCAAGGCCTCCTTGAAGGTTTCCTTCAGATTCTTCAGATGTTTCTTCATACTTGCTTGAAGTTTTCCGCTCAGAGGCTAGGGTCAAGGTGCAGGTCTGTGGACCTGCTTCGGCCGGAGTACATTGCAGTAGCCTGAAAAAAGGAAATTGAACAGGGGCTGCCTTATCATGTAGTTAATTTTCAACACAGAGGTCTTGTTGAACATTATTATTGTTTATGCCACTGTAGTCCTACATAGTTTAGTTGTATGCCGAAATCTTCTTAGAACCATCATCCCCCCAATGCTAGGGTGTGAAACCGTACTAGAACTATGCAGCACCCTTTAAAGCCTCCATCCCAGTCTAGGGTTTAGGGGTTAGGGTTTAGGGGAATCCCAGTATCCATCTCCCCCAGGGGTCCATGTATCCACGTTGCATAACATTTGGCCCTAAGGTATCTGTATAGGGACGACATTACGGCCAAAGTATATACAAGCCATATGGCATAGACCCTAAAGTATGTATATAGGGACCACATAATAAAGGCCAACATATCATATATACGATATGAGTGCATGGGCGCTTGGGGCTACTTTCTTGTAATCCTGGTCCCGGCTGCTTCAGTTTAGGGTTTAGGGTCGAGTTTGTAGCCAAGGTACCGATAAATACACGTGTACCTACTCTCAACGGTCATATCATTTTGTGAAGTGTACATTGGCTACTCGAGGTAGAGTTTGATAGGCTTGACAGCCATGGAGTCTGGGGACTCAGAGGTAATATACAGGTCGACTAATTATCCAGGGGTGTTGAAAGATACTCCGATCTTGGAATTAAGCCCTAGACGACCACTCTAATTCTGGTCTCGGGGGGAGGACAATTCCACAATAGTCAATTCCTTCAGGGCCAAGTTTCTTCAGCAAATATGGAGCTCTGGATCTTATGCTATACATTGTGTATGGGATATGAGCAACATAAAGCGCTACAAACAAAGCCTTGCTGAAGCAGTACATTACCCTCTCAAAATGTATAAAACCAGTAAACACCCTACCCTAAAACCCGGAACACTAAACCAGTATCTTTACTGCCTGAACACTAAACCCTATAAGCCCTAAATACCCCAAAACCCAAAACCCTAAACCCCTAAACCTAAACCTGCTACTGTACAACCCTTGAGACTCCATCACCTGTGTAGAGTTCATACGGTTCTTTAGGTCGGGGTCGGGGGCCCAAGCTTTTCTGAGTGAGTGCACTTTACATTTTGGGATCGTATAATCTCATATAGAACTGAAGGTGCACTTTTTGGGGGTTTATGAGCTCAGCAACTAGAGTTCTGTCGACCTTCATGCTGCGTTAAGGGTGTGGGGCTGTGCTTGTGTACAATTTCAGCATTGAAAACCATGTGGGGTGTGCTCAATATATGCTTATAGCGAAAGCTACATTAAAGTGAGCTATGTGTTTTTTTGATGTCAAAGTCTGACGAGGTTCGCTGCGTGTTTTGTTGTGTCTTGCTTGTAGGACGTTGGTCAGGTGCTAGCAGTGTATCTTGGTGGCCGTCATGAGAATTACGGCGTCATAAGCTCTGAACCCTAAACCCTTGCTGTGCACTTGCTCTGTGCTTCCTCAGATGTAACTTGCAGCCGGGTCCATTCATAAATTTAGGGACAGACTAGGTATCATGCAACACCCAAAAGGGCTTTAGGGCTTACAGTTTCGGGGTGCAACGTCCTAAGCTACACACAGCACAAAGTACGGTTCGGATGTTATTCGGAATCATTATTACGGTTCGTCAGTATCCCCCATACAGGCTCATCTAAGTACTTATGCTTCGGGTTAACTAACACGTTACTAGGTGGAGCTGGCTCGAGGAACCTGCCACGATGCATGCTTGGAGCGTCTTGGGACTTAGTAAGCAAGGTTACAAATACCTGAACCGTCGGGTTTATATAGGTAACTCTGAGTAGAGCTACATCATTAGTCAAGTACCTTTAGGTGCACAGCGAGCACCCTGGCTAGAGCAAAGGGCCTGAATCCAGTAACTTTCTTTGCCTACAGTTCAGCAGCCAGTACCCCTTGATTAGTAGGTACAACCCATAAAACTGCAGGTAACCAGAGTCCCAGGAACAGTCTAAGGTCCCAGATGTTTTCAGCGGTTCGTGGTGTCGATGTGGCCCGGACTAGCGACAGCTGGCATGGTTTACGTGTTGACGTCGATCTGTGTGTATACGACCTGCTTCTTCGCAACGACGCGCCAATTCCACGAAGGAGAAACTTGAAAGGCTCCCATTTACGGCTTGTTGTTTGGATTTTGGAGGAGGATCATACTGCAACTTGCCCGGTCTTGGGGTCCCTGATCGTAGGATTTCTGGCAGGAGGCCACTCCGGCGTTCCGGTGGCGCTGGACTTCTGGTGCAAGCTGACGAAGCTCGATAGCTCAAGGTATTTGCAGTACCAAGTCAGGCCGCTTTTGTGTGGTTGAGGTTGTCGCACTCCAACGATTGGTGTTCAATGATGAAACTGGTTCTAGCAGGCCGTAAGCTTCAAGATGTAGGTGCATGTCGCGCTTTTGTCCCAGCCTCGCGTGTCATGGCCTTTATCTGTTATATGCACAGTTTCCATCCTCCCGGGCACCACATACGTTGAAGCAGCCGCGTAGCCTCGTCGCAGATACGAGTAGTTACATGTAGTCTACACGTTCAGGCACATGTCGAGTTTTCATTCATGCCTACGAGTTTCTGTGCTGGATAGTTGCCAAATTGACCACTGCTTCCCTTACATGTAAACTCAGGACGGTAGAACCCAAAACGTTGCAGTCTGAAGCACCAACTCTTTCAAACTTTATTTGTTCCCTGTATACTGTTTAGGGTTTAGGGCTGAGTTTCCGAAATTTTCCATTTCATGCCTCATGCTGAAAGTTTATGAGGATTTGGTTGCGGGTACTTTGGGTCGTCCTCTTTTGTTTCTTGCATTTTCGATAATGCATGTATCCCGGATCGGCATCCTAGACCCGACAGGCGTTGGTGTGGCTGTAACTGTTACCGACTGAAGAGACCAGAGCCCGTAATGAAAGCAACATTGACAGGAATCCTCGGAACCATGTCTGAAAGAATCATCTACTAAACCCTTGCTCCTAAGCCCTTAGCACATCAAGCCTTTCAAGAATTCAACCTCGAACCCGTTTCTGCTTCTGCCTGCCCCCATAAATCAGGAGTCAGGGGATGCGTTGCGGGTTGATAAACCAAAACATGCTCCATGGCGTCTCGTGGCATACGTTCTTTGATGTTAAACTGCTTTTCGAGCGACACTGGCCTGCCCGAGAAGCCCGGCGATACCCTATCACTGCGAGTCGTGAGAGCGTCAGGGCTGTGTCATGATTACCACAACACGACTACCATACTTTGGGTATACTTCCGTACTTGGGTACTACCATGCCACGATGCTGGTATGCTTGGGTGCTACCACACTGCCATGTTGTACTGTTATACTACCATGCCGCTAGACTACTACTATACTACTGTGCCACTTTGCTGCTACTGTACGACTTTCCATTACACCACCATACCGTGATACTTCTATACCACTATACCGCTATGCAGCTCTTACTACTTTAGTATGCTACTACGCCACCACACGATTGCACTGCCATACCCTAGGGCTCCAGTTACTTAACTAGTAGGTTACCAGCTATATGGTTTAAGACCCAGTGACCTTAAACCCCAATCCCTAAGCCCTAAACCTTAAACCCTAAACCTTAAGCCCTACAGTAAACCCTAAACCCATAAACCCGAACATGCTGCCCATAGAAAAGAAAAAACCGACATCCAGGCTCGGAGCTCTCGGCAGCTCTGAAGGCCGAATGACCTGCCAGGTGCCAGGGTTAAGGATTTAGGGTCTGGGGGTTCAGGGTTTTTAGGCCAGGGTTTCAGGCCATAGTATACTATACCCCAAACCATATTCGAAATGTATAGGGCGCAATTGGAGCTAAACTGCACAGCAGAGGTTTCGTGTTTCAAGGTTTAGGATTCATGATTTGGTTTAGGGCCTCAAGGTGTAGGATTAAGTTTAAGGTTTCGGGGCTTCAGGGTTTAGGGTTAAGCGAGGGTCCCCTGTTTTGAAAGTCCGGGTAGTGTAGGCCTTCGGGGCATTGAGGTTCGGGTGTTCTTTCGCATGGACATGTCCGTAAGGATTGGGCGTATGAATCAATCCGTAAACCCTGTCGGAGATTTCCAGACCCCTCATCTCAAGCACTGCGTACCTCAAACCATAGTGAGAATCCGTCTATGAAACTCTGGTGTATTCCTTTGTTTTGATTTTTTGCAGGCTCCGTGCTGGAGCCTAAACCCCGAAACCTTAAACATTGTTGAATGAAGATCAGGCCAAAGAAACCTGGTGAAAGGAACATGTGTGGACGACGTGAACGTGACCCAACCACATACATCATCATCGAGCCTGCAGTGCCTAACGTCTGTTTGGTTTTCGCAAACAGATGATGTTCTTGCAGTGTGAGCCCGATGAGAGCAGTGCATCTTGGAAAAGAGGCGCATCGCACTTAAAAAATCCAACCTTGTAACCTTGAACCCTCAGCCCCAAACGCCCAAGCACTGCAAGGGTTCGGTGGTGCGGGCCTGGCTGTTTTTCCTGCAAGGACCCTTTAAATTTTAGATGCACCTGCCTAGGCCCCGAATCGCTTTCTGGGTTTAAAGGTTACTGTTACAGTCCTGTAGAGTAACTGCAGATGCCCGGGTGACATCCTGCACATGATTCCGCTGCATCACTAAATAAGCAGAAAGCCCTGCTGTAGTGACCGGTGAACATGGCGAGCCCCACATCAGCGGCGAACTGCTTCAGAAGGATTCAAAGACGACTAGGTGGCTAGGCCACTGCCCCACGTCGAGATATGGGAATTGAAGTTAGACGATGAGGCTCCATGTAACCATGTACCCATAGTCTATGCTTAGGCCTTAAAGTGCCAAGTCATATGGTCTTAGGCCTTAAAGTACCAAATCATATGGTATAGGAAGCCCTGTGAGACCTATAAGCATATACTATATGGGTGGTTGTCAAAATTATGGTCCCTTTTTGGGTCCTTATTATAATACGGCACCTATTATTTAGGGTACCCCAAAAGGGACCATAATTTTGACAGCCACCCATATAGGTACATGGACCCTGAGGGTTAATTACTGCATTCTGTCTCCAACGGCTCGGAGCCCCAAGCTCCAAACCTTGCATTCCGATCCTTAAATCCCAAAAAGCAAACCTGGAATTCTCTTACCCTGCAGTTTAGCAGCTTACTTAGCAGGTCGAACCCATAAAACTGCAGGTAAGTAGAGTCCCAGGTAAATCCTCAAGACTCAACCTTGCACTCCGAACCCCAACGTCTGAACCCCCTACACCAGAAATCCCGAACCCCTTGCATAACCGCCAAAACATAAAGACTCAAAGGCTTGCCCCGGAACCTTTATCGGTTTAGGGTTTAGGGTTTAGGGTTTAGGTAAACCCTAAACCCTGAATCCCAAAGCACGAAGAGGTTCTGCGGGACATGGTCATGGAGCGGACCCGGAAACATGCCTGGCTGGCTTCTTTGCCTCGAAAGGAGCAGCAAGGATTTGGGGACTTGAGGGTTTAGGGTTCAGGGTTTCAGGCCGTTTATGGTGTAGGGTTGAGGTGTAGGGTTGAGGGTTTCAAGGCTTTTAGGGTTTAGGGTTTAGGGTTGAGGGTTTCAGGGCTTTAAGAGTTTAGGGTTTAGGGTCTTATGGTTGAGGGTTTCAGGGCTTCAAGGGTTTAGAGTTTACGGTTGAGGGTTTCAGAAAGGGCTAGAAGGGCTTAGGGTTTAGGGTATTTATGGTTGAGGTTTTCAGGGCTTTTGGGGTTTAGGCTTCATTAGGGGTGTTAAGCCCTGGGCATTCACCTGCGGCAGTGGAAAAGCTGCACTTCTACGCAACCATGGTGATGACCCATCTAACACGGGAAGCCTGGTGCTAGTGGTAGTGGTAATAGTTCTAGCAGTAAGAGAAAGTGCCACAGTGGGAATAAGAGTGCGACTAGGAATCGGAACAACAGCAGGAGTAGCAGCGACAGCAGTTCTGTTTCGCTGTTCGATATCCATACTCCAGGCACAAGACACCCCAAGGCCCAAGCCCTCAACACTATAAAACCAAAAGAACAGAACATGGAATTCCTTGGGGTTCCCTAAACCCTAAACCCTAAACCCTAAACCCTAAACCCTAAACGGTTTAGGGTTAAGATACAGCCTCACCCGGAGACCTCTAGCCCAAACATCTCCAGCTCCAAGACATGATTAAACCTTGAAGCCCTGCTCCGGCTTTTGGGGTTTAGGGTTTAGGGTTTCGGGTTTTAGGGTTTGGGGGGTTTGGGGTCTTTGGGGTTTAGGTTTCGGGTTTCAGGGCTTGGGGTTTAGGGTTCAGGTTCGGGGTTTTAAGGGTTTAGGGTTTAGGTTTGGGGTTTAGGGCTTTGTCTCGGAGTTGAGGATGTAGGTTTGCTAACCCGACGGCTACCCGGCCTGCAAGCGATGAGGTCAGCTCGGTGAAGGATGCCCTTCAAGCAGCACGGCACCTCGGAGATCAAGGCTTTTAGGGTTTAGGACTTTAGGGTTTAGGGTTTAGGGTTTACGCTTTTTTAGGATTTAGGATTACGAGTATGTGCAAGTATGGTTCTGGCGGCGGTGATTGCTGACGTCCTTGGTTTTTGGGTTGTTCTGACTCTGATTTCCGCGCTTCACCTCCCGGACGTGGTGTAGGGAATCAAGACCAGACACAAGGACCAGGAAGTCTGGCCAGCGCACGGCAGGAAAGATGTACAGATTGGCAAAGCTTACAAAATACAGGTCCTAAAGCCAACCCCGCAATATGTGTGCAGAACCTTGAAGGCTTAATTAGTGTACCATGCTTTTTCTGGTTTGCTGGAGCCGACCCAAACCCTAAACCCCAACCCCCCCAAAGGCCATAAACTCTTAACCCCTAACTCGCAGGGTTTCCCACAGGCTCCAAAGACACTACCACTATGGAAATATACGCCCCTGAACACCGTTCTGATGAAGGTTTGGCGCGGCTTACATCCATAAAAAAAGTCAGGCCAGAAAGCAGCCGAAATAATTGCCGAGATTACTCTTGGAATTCCTTAGTATAAATACTATAAAGAATGGATTCTCTTCGGTTCCCAGCACCATTCGAAACCACTTGCTATGATGGGTACTTGGACCGCGACCGCGGTGACTCTGAAATGGCCGGTATCTTCCCAGAACCCCACAACTGATCTGTAGTACACCTAAATACATCTAAACACCCACTATTGAGGACGTTCAGGGCTCCATTAAAGGGCAGTTCGGGGGTCTTCGGGGTCCCAGCTAAGGTAAGACATGGGGTGCTAGATTTTAACAGGCCCCATACGGATTTAAGGTTCAGGGTCTAGGGGTCCGCCCATACGCCCGCATCGTATCTATTTTGGCCAAAAAGTTCCTATTTTTGAATCCACCTTTAGACCCCGCAGCGAGAAGACCGAGCTCGTGGACAAAAAGACGCTTTCGGGCGACGGTTGGAAGTACCAGAAACGGTCGACATGGGCGGCTTGGCAGCACCGGTACTACCCGTGGATCAACAACCGGCTGCTTACCGAGCTTCTGCCCAACGCAAGCTTCCGGGGTGGCACCAAGCTGTGGAAAAGGGAGTCAGCAAGCTGCGACATGAGCTGCTGATGTGTGCGTCTTCTTCGCCAGAGAGCAGATTCAGAAATGTCAGCCAACAAGAGAGAGACCGCGACGATTTGCTTTCTTGTTTTTGCATAGGCATGGGTCCCGGCCCACTGGCACAATTCAGCATCATTCACGGCAACATGTCTTGCAACTGAGCTGGCGGCCTGGTTGAGAAGAGGGGCCGGGGTCTGCAAAGAAACATTCCACGGATCACTTCCATGACCCCTTCTGTCCATGAGTTGTCATTCACTCCCAAGTCCATCGGCACGTGACGTCCCCTAAACCCTAAACGCTATAGACACTAAACCGTAAGCCGTATGCGTACGTGGACCCTTCGGGTTAGCCAAGGAACATCTCGGCATCCGATGAAATTCTTCTGAGGGCTTCGCAAAATCAAGCAGTCAGAATATCCCGGCGCCCTAAACCCTAAAAGTTTGATGAAGTCCGCAAAGTTACCTGGGTGTTTGTGAAAATAGGATCGGGTCGACAGCTTGGAATTGATCCGACTGATGTTCTATAGTTGGTTTAACCCTTCCGCAGCCCTCAACCTCCAATCCCAAACTCGTTTCGAACACCCTAAACCCTAAATCCTAAACCCTAAAGCCCTAAACCCTAAACCCCAAACCCCCCAACATGAGGACGGCGCAGTACCTGCTGGTTGTCCTCACTGCAGGGTTGCTCCGAGACGAGAACTTTTTGGCGGTGCTGAAGGTGCGGAGGGAAGCACCTGTAGCAGTTAGGGTCTAGGGTTTAGGGTTTAGGGTTTAGGGTCCTAGGTCTCTTAGAAATGCTTTCTTGCCCCTTTTTGGGGTTTGGGGGTTTACGGGTTTAGGGGTTAACTACTTGGAGGATCATAGGACGGACTTAGTAAGTAAGGTTATAAGTCCCTTAATTGGGGTTATAAGTAAATATAAGTACAAATACCTTCATTATAACCCCAATTACTAAATCCCATGATCCTTTAAGTAGGTCTCTTAGACATATTTTCTGGCCCTTGTTATGCTGGGCAAACCGAGTAGTAGGGAAGAGGGTACCCGCATCATTAAAGGGCTGCTGGGGAAGCTAGGGTCACTGGGAGAATCAAACAAACCCCCCGGCCTGCGCACCTTGCGCTCATGATGTGCTGCGGGCTGAAACAGTATACCAGCTCGAAAGTTGTTCGGAGCCCGAGTATGAGAAGTGGCCTGAATAGCAGACTAGAACGGAGCTTCGCAGAGTATAATTCAAAACAACGTATGCATACAGTGTTTTCAGGGGAATAGTACTACTTACTACTAAGTGGGATCCAGTGGCCACCCTGTAACCTTCAGCGTCCATGAATTCACATACTGTGTACTCTGGCCTTCCTGTAGTCCCTAATTTAGGTAGAGTATGGTCCAAAGTTAAACTACATGGTAACCCTAAACCCTAAACCCGAAGCCGTTCATCGACCTTGAGGGTAATTGTAGGATCACAACCCATGTTGTGTGGAGTTTGGGTCGAAGGGTCGTGTCTTTAGTAACTCTTTTCTCCAAAAATGAATGGCTTAGTTTAGCGTTCGGATGTAGAGTTCTGGCTT
The DNA here is from genome assembly GCA_905221635.1 of Symbiodinium sp. CCMP2456. Taxonomy (NCBI): domain Eukaryota; class Dinophyceae; order Suessiales; family Symbiodiniaceae; genus Symbiodinium; species Symbiodinium sp. CCMP2456. Next base: position 19,598 of record CAJNDV010033391.1, on the reverse strand, counting down.
TACCTGTCACTCTGCTTACCTACATTTTAGCAGCCACAACCCCTTAATTCGTAGGTCGAACCCATAAAGCTGCAGGTAATTAGAGTCCTGTGGGTAGTCTCTCAAACCCTAAACCCTAAACTCCAAACCCTAAACCCTAAACCCAACCCTAAACCTGAAACCCTTGCTTCAGGGTTTCAGCCTAAGCTAGACCCAAAACCTTGCCTTATGAGGACCAAAACGCACTAATAAGAGTATGGGTCCTACTCCATTGAACGAAGAAGGGCTTTGGGTTTAGGATTTAGGCTTTAAGCCCTTTTGAGGTTCATTTCGTCCTTAAGGTAGGCGCTTAACGTCCTTCACTCGGGAATGTCATGCTTAGGGCTTGGGGTGAACTAAGGAAGCAGCCCTGTGATCGCAACTAGGGTTTCGGGTGTACGGTCCAGGGTCCAGGGTTTAGGGTTTACGAACCATACTCATATCTGCGACAGCCATGAACCTTCAAATAAGTGGCCAGACAGCCCAGTATCCTCCAGTTATGAGAATCATAGCAAGAAATCTTGTCCGGCTGAAAGAGCATGGCTCAATCAGTGCAGTTGGGCTTCCTCGGTACACTAAGAATATGTAATCCTGAACCTTAACTTAAACCCTACTTCTAGTTATTTCAGACTCTACAGCCGAACAGTCCCCATATATTTTTGAACCCCAAACCCCTGTAAAGCCCACGAGAGCCCTACAAACCTCCCTAAGACCTTGTGGAACCCTATGGAGCGTGGTTTCCCGCTGCCTAATCGCAAACCCTGCCATTTGATGGACTACAAACGGAAGTCATAATCAGGACCCCTAAACCTAGACCCCCCAACTACCCTCGATTATACCCCAAGTACCTACTATTAGGGACCATAAGGGCTCCATTAAAGGGCCATTGGGGGGTCCTGGAACATGTAGGTGTTTTCGGATTTAGGCAACCTTCAGAGAGAAGCGCGCGGAGGCCTTGGACACGGCGTTCGGGGATGAACGCCTTGAGATCGTCGGCGCCCTCGCGGTGCCTGTGGCCAACTGAGGGAGCTTTTTATAGCGTCAGTGGGGTTCCTAAACCCTAAATCCGATAAGGGTTGCGCAGGGTTTGGGGGTGTTCAGAGCCCTAAACCCAAACCTCACTCAAGCCCAGCATTAAGTCGTACGGGGTTTTGGCTAGGTCCTGGAGGTTGGGTTAGGAGCAGATACCTTACCGGAGGTGGGGTTTCCGGTTAGGGCTTGGGGCTAAACACTACGCCCTAAACCGTTTCCGGTTAGCGCTTGGGGCTGCGGTGTTGAAGTTTTCGGGGTAAGGGTTCGGTAATTCGTCAGCTCGCTTCCTCAAGGATCATCATAATGGTTTGGACTTAGGGGGTTAGGGTTTAGGGTTTAGGGTTTAGGGTTTAGGGGTATTCCTCGTTTGACCTGTACTGTAGCAGGGTGGTGTGAACCAGCTGGTCTACGCTACGTTGAATGGATATGAGTGCATGGTCCTTCGCAACGACATGCCCTATAGGTATGTGAGATCATCTTCTGGTAGGATACAGGCTCTTAGTAGTATAGATTAGGTAACCTTGAACCTGCTGTGGGTATTACAACCCCCCGGTATGATCCTAAAGATTAACTTGTGGCTCCTTTATGATACTGGTCAACTACCGTAGGATCAGGATACAGGCTGGTTTTGAGTTCATGCACAGTTCGAGGCTTCAGGTTGGATTAACCCGTCAAGACGAAGCCCACTGGACCCTCAGATGGCTGCACCCAGTGAAGTGACAAGTGCAGTAGAGGAACACGACGTCAGGTAGTGCCAATGCTTGTAGTGGTGCTGGTGAAGGTGATAGCCATGATGATGACCATGACCACAATGACGATGATGATGACGATGCTGACGACCGGGACGAGAAAGAGGAAGTGTCGACTATTGCTAGATGCCTATGAAAGTTGGTCTTACGATGACACATCGTGTAATGTTCTGACGCTCATCTTCATACTGCCCTTGTGCCGAACGTGATCGTGACATGGATACTTGGAGGATCATGGGACTGAGTAAGTAAGGTTATAAGCCCCCTAATTGGGGTTATAAGTATAGTTACCTTAGTTATAACCCTACTTACTAAGTCCCATGATCCTTTAATTAGTCCATCATGGTCATGCCTGAAAGACTGGGGCAGGTTGATTTTCTCGGACAACTCTGCCGAACAGCAGTAAGTTAGCAACCGGATGAGGTCGCAGTCTTGGAGACTTCCACATGTTCCTGCAAAACTCCCGACCTTTGAACATCGAGCTTTTCAAGTCTTCAATCTCTGCAGGCATCCGTAGAACACTTTACCGAGCCTTGCGCAACCCTGCGGCACGAAAGCCGAGCCCTACTTCGGCCAAGGACCAAAACTTTGAGTTCGCGTCGGCTTCGTACTACCAGGCCTTTTGAACAGTCGGTCGAGGGTTTATGCTTGAGATTTAAGGGTTCCGGGTTTCGGGGTTCGGGGCTTTGAGTTTAGAGCGTCGCTTCGGCGCTGTAAAATTTGGCTTTTTTATGAGCTGTAAGAAGCAATCACACAAGTGCCGATAACCCTGCGAAGCCCCATGAAACCCCTATCACCCTAAGGGTCCATGTACCCAAGTAGTATATACTTTGGCCCCAAAGTACCTATGTAGGGACTACATTAAGGCCAAAGTATATACTATTTGGGCACATGGACCCTTAAGGTCATAGAATTTCATGGCAGGCCTGCCGACCTTCAGTCCAAAACGCTGAAGCCTGAACTCTTCAATCTAAACACCCCAAATCCTCGAATCCAGCTCTTTCCACTTTTCAACCTACCTGCCTAGACAGACAGACAGACAGAGACATACACACACATACATGCATACATACATACATACGTACGTACATACATACATACATACATACAGCGGCTTCAGGTAAGCAAGACCCAGGCTGCCCCCTGATACGGTACTTATAAGTCTAATTTTGACCCGCTCACGTCTGCTTACTCAGCATCAGATTCCGTGATCTTTCAAGTACATCCTAAACTAAACCCTAAAGTCCTTGCAATCGCTTGTAAAGACCTTTAAACCTTCGCAACATGCTGATAAGGCCCTCAACCCCTCATTGCAACGGCCTTGTAGTTTCACAGGAGCTTACTGATCGAGGAGAAGACCTCCTGGTCCAGTCTGTCCGGGCACCAAAGCGCGACATGGGGGTCTGGGGGCTTCGGATGTGCGGGTTTAGGGTTTGGGAGTTTAGAGTTTGGGGGTTTTGGGCTTGGGGACATTAGGGTATGTTTATAGGGTTTATGGGCTTGTGGTTTAGGGTTGCGGTTTACAGCTTGGGGGTTGAAGTCGAGGCCCTCCAAAAGCTCTTTGTTTAGGATGACAAACCGCTTCAGTCTTCGCAGGTCATCATCTAGAAGCCTAAATAATTACCGATACTTGTTTGGGGGGATAATTTTAGTAAAGTGGGCCCCAAAACCCTATTCTAATTATTAAGGCCCCCTATATTAGGTCACCCTAAACCCTAAACCCTAAACCCTATTCTAATTATTAAGGCTTTCTATATCAGGTCGGATCCAGGTAGGGATTGGAGCTCCCAGCGGTTCAAGCCCCAAAAACCTCAACGCCACGCACTAAGCGATGCACGTCGCCATATTAATGGTCAGTGTAATTAGGGTTTAGGGTTTAGGGTTAATGGTCAATGTAAACCGGAAAGTTGTAGCAGCTCATCATACTATTTGGGTTTTGGGCGTTGCAGGTAGTAGGTTCGTTTGTTGACTTCATGTTAGTAGACCTGCAATTGAATCAACCCCTTCCGCCCATTCATACGAGACACAGCAACGGGAGCAACCGGATATACCTGGGATATACTCGGGTCTGGCTTCAATCCAGTCAGCAACATGTGCTGCTTGTCTGGGTGTGGTTGGAGGAGAGGGCGTAGGGTTCCTGGGTAGCAAGGATTCTTAGTAGCTGAGTGGATACACTTTACACTTGTCGGGAAAATATTCCCCGCTGTAATACTGAAAGTGTACTCTCTTTGGGGCTTCTGAACTCAGCAACTAGGGATTGCTTACTGATCACTGTTTACTAAGCTACTAAGCCCTTAAGCCTAAAGCCCTAAACCCTGGACCCTCCCCTACACCCTCAGTCCCCTAGACCCTAAACCCTACACCCTACAAGCAACCACAGCAACCCTTAAGGGTCTAAGTACTCCTTATTCTCGGACTTTAGGGGCCAGTTTTGGGTTTAGGGTTTAGGGTTTAGGGTTTAGGATCCAAGAGACCCAGGTTCGGCGTGTGGTGAATATTCTGGCCTTACCCTTCTCTCCGCAGACGTCGATCAAGGCAGTCGTCCCGGTCTTTAGGGCTTCCTGTTACTTTGAGCATGGGACTTGGCAAGTAAGGCTCATTTAAGGGATCCTCGAAGGGTTCTATACGGGATCTATAGGGGTTTAGGGTTCTAAGGATCATGGGACTTTCTAAGTGAGGTTACAACTACGTTAATTGGGACTCAATGTAACGAACAGTATGGTTACCTCTAAAACCTGGCTACTAAGTCCTATGACCTTTTGCCCTTTAAGGCTTCTGTAAGGGCTTCGTTGTTTTTGGGTTTAAGGTGTAGGGTATGTAAGGCTAAGGGTTTAGGGCTCGGGGCATGTAGGGTTTTTGGGCTTAGGGTTAGGGGTTTAGGGTTTAAGGCTTGCAATGTACGGCTAATACAGTATATGCACAAGCCTTATTGTAGTCCATATGCATGTTCTATAGGGCCTAAGCAGTATATGATACATGTGTATATGGACCCTTAGGGTAAAAGATCCCAAGAGTAGTACTGCGTACAGTAAACCCTAAAGTCAGAGTAGCCCTTAGAATTCTAGTAACCCCCATAGATCCCTTCAACGAGCCCCTTAGCCCCAAGAAAGTCCCTCGTCTCCTAAGCTCCCAGTAATCATCGGACTCTGTTGGCGGAGGGAGGCAGGGTACTGCAAGATAGCTTGCCTGGAAGAGAGCAGGCACTTCATTTTGACAAAAGCGATGTCCACTAAAGACAGTGTGTCCCACTGGTGGGAGTTTACACGGTCTGGGGGGCAACAAGTGGGTAGTTCTCTAGACCAGGGTCCCTTCTTGAGCCCCCAAATCGTAGTAAAGCACCCTTATACAGGCGACCATAGTTTAGAGAACAAAGATAGGGGCCTACATAATTACCTATAGTATTTTGGGTGTTCCTTATTATGGTTATAGTATAGTATAATGTACCCCCAAACCCTATTCTAATTATCAAGGCCCTTATATTGCTCAAGCGTGTTTCACGAATGGAAAGACACCCTCTTCTCCACAGCCGGTGCCGAGACCTTTCTCCTGGGGCCTGTTGATGACACGCATGGGTACCTTAGCCTTCCTATACCTAACAGGTTATTATTACAACCCCCCCCCCTCCCAACAAAAAAACAGACTTTGTTATAGGAGCTCTACAAAAAGAGATGGTTTTTGGTTGGTTAAGGTATATTACATGGGCTTGAATGTTTAGTTGTCAATACTTTGCCTGGCGTGTGCCTCCTTCTTGCTTATGCCAGAATATGCTCCCCCAAATCCCCATGTTCAGGCCCTGTATACTCACACCCTAAAACCTTGGTCTTCATCAGTGTCCTGAAGATCCATCTGCCTTAAAGGGTTCCTTTAAGGGCTACTAAGTACAGGGCTCCATGATAGGGTTCCCTTTAAGGGACTGCAGGGTTCTAGAACAGGGTTCCCTTTAAGGGTTCCTTGAAGGGTGCCATAAGGGTTCGAACAGAGTACCATCAGGGGCTAGGGGATACTCATCTAGTATGTATATATATATATATACATACTTGGGCCTCAGAAGGATTCCTATATGGCCGAAGGACGTACTAGACATACTAGACATACTAGACATACTATACTGGGTTTAGTTCACAGGTCCGAATGACCAGGGATGCTTGCGCAACATTCCCATCTGTGGTTCTGTAAGATCCACCCTAAACCCTAAATCCCACCAGCACCTGCTCTAGCCAAGATGGCCCCTACCGTACACCCGACACACCTGAAGCATCCCGAAGTTTGGGAATGACAGAACTCTAATCCCCTAAACCCTAAACCCTAACACATGAAAGAATCCTCAACCCATCTCGATGGCAGGTGATGAATGCACAGGCTGACGAGATTTGCCGCCGATTTCGCTTCAAGGAGCCACCGGGGCTGCTGACACGAATGCAAGCTACTAATAACCGGTTTAGGGTCTAGGGTTCAGAGTATAGGGGTTTAGGGTGTACGGTTTAAGTTTGTCACGACAATACACCCCACAACCCTGTTCTGATCATTCAGGCCCCTGCGCGACACCCTAAACCCATGCACACTTGCGGTGGGGCAATCTCAGTTTACGGTCTGTGTCAGACGAAAGTAAACAAGCTCACTAGAGTGGCCTTAATCACAAGAATAGGGTTTTGGGGCCCGTTACACTAAAATTATAATAGTAGTCCCAAAAATAGTATCGGTAAGTATTTAGGCCCTACATTACACACCACACTCTCAGAAGGAGAATGAAAGGTTTGCTCAAGCCCTAAACCGTACAAATCGTGCACAGACCCACAAGCTGTCTCACAAATCGCAAGCGCCTGTTAGGAGAACGGCGAATTTTACCCATAGTGAGGGAGAAATGAGCTGTAAACGAGCCCTAGAAGGGTGTATGGCTCATATCTTCTTATCCCATGTAGGATTTATTGTACAAGAGTTATAGCCCCATACTTTTGGTTCTTAGTTTCGGAGGCTTTGGTCACTTTGATCATTAGATTTTGGAGTTGGCAGCCTTCGGACACGAGGCGAACATGCGAAGATAATAGCGACAACAGCTCGAGCAATGACAGAAACACATAGGTTCTAGTAAGGTCTGTAAACAGCTCACGTTGGGCGTACTTACACTCTACCGCCCCCCGACAAACAAAAGCAGCAGCATCCACAACACCACCACCACCACCACCACCACCACCACCACCACCACCACCACCACCAGCACCAGTTCCACAACCATCACCAACAACAACACCAACAACAACAGCAACGACACAAGCAGCAACAACAACAACCTCAATAACCACCACGACCAAGACCACGACCACAACTACCTCCACGACCACAACGCCAACCACAGCAATGACAACCACAATTTAACCACAACCACAACAACAACAACAACGGCAACTAGGCAGATTCATGACTGACAAAAGAAGAGAGATGTAGCAAACAGGAGACGGAGCTGCGGCGCCAAGTTTCCCGACCTGTTGGCTCTCATGTTCTGCAGTTTCATCGGGATTTATTCGGTGCTCAGCAGGGTTTTCTGCGGGGTGTTGGTGCTTTTTGCGTTTAGGAATTCAGGTCGTAATTACGGTTTGAGAGTATCTTGTATGGAGGTTTAACAGGAGTTCAGAGGCATTGCAAATTTATGTAGTCTCATTTTACGTACAGTGGCCCTTTCGGGACGTTTCAGGTTTTCGGGAAGGTTCGGTTCAGGATGTTACGCTTGTTGATTCTGTTCTGATTGCTGTTGTGCTTGTTCTGTTCAAGGGTTGTCTTCTGGCACCTCAAATCAGGGTTTAGGGTTCGGGGTTCAAGGTTTAGGGTTCAGGGTTTAGGGTTTAGGGTTAAGGGTTAAGGGTTGGGAAGATGTCTGTATAGTAAAAGTTGGATCTGGGATGCACTGGAAGCTCGCCGCTTTAGCCTGTAAACAGGAGTGCAGGCGCGCGTCCGGCGTTCACACGATGTTCCAAGATGGCCATATATCAAGAAGGAGGCGCTGGATTGCTTGAGAATGCACTTGCGTCGCTGAAGAAAGGCTTGGCGTTGTTGACACAAGTTCGTCTTGGTGGTCTTCGCTTCAGCGAGCATTTTCTTCTCTGTTGCATCCTCTCGCTTGTGCTTCGCTGCTTCAAAGACGGTAGCATGGCAACGTTGCTAAGCAAATGTGAGGGAGCTGCAGCAAGCGGATGGACCAGAGGAGCAAATAGCGAAGCACCTCGCCGATCTGTGGCAGGATTCTTTTTCAGTCTGCGCAAGCTCAGTTGCCCGAAAAGTTGGTTTTGGGTCCCTTATGGGTAGTTCTCTAGATTGAGGTCCCCTCTTTGGGTCCCCAAAGTTAGTACGGCACCCTTCTAGACTGGTTCCTAAAAGGGGACCCTAAGAACATGGTCGAAGGGACTCTATGGGGCCAAAGGCTGTGCCTTCGTATTCCCCATCAGCAGGTATAATCGTTTAGGGTTTAGGGTTTAGGGGTTCCCCATCAGCAGGTATAATCCTGACCCAAACCGTTGTCCCAAGCCCCCGAAACCTCTGAAGCCTACTTGGAGGATCATGGGACTGAGTAAGTAAGGTTAGGAGTCCCTTAATTGGCGTTATAAGTATAGTTACCCTGATTATAACCCTACTTACTAAGTCCCATGATCCCTTAAGTAGTCCCTTTAAGGGTTCCATAGACTGCTTTTCACTGGTAGTTACCTCAGGGGTTTGACTTTGCGCGTTCTACGTGTCATAGAAGTTCCTTTGAGCATTTCCTTTCAGGGTTCTAGTTGTTGTATGCCAACATTACTGTTGGGATTCCTGAGTATAGTCAGACTATAAAGGAGCCCAAAACCCTATTCTAATTATTAAGGCCTCTACACTAAACTCTTCCATGGAACCCTACCCTTAAAGGATCTTCTTGAAGGAAGTACCATATTCCTACTATGTGGCTACATGAAGGCTTCTTGTTCTCGGCCTTTGGGGAGTCTTCAGGTTACCGTCTCCGTGCCAATCTTCCAGCAAGAGCAGTCGACGGAAGATGAGGTGAGGGCTACTCTTGGTTTTTCGGTTTTCTCGTACATTGTAGGTTTTGCTTGAGGATCCCAAAAACCTACCGTTTTCAGGGTTCTACAGGGGTCACAACCTGCCATTTGTTAGGGTTTGGGGTCACACGTAGGGACAACTATAGGGGCCTATATTACTTGAGGGGTTCCTTATTATAGTTTTTAGTATAATATGCCCCAAAACCCTATTCTAATTATTAAAGGCCCCTACAGTCTTATTTACTCTTATCTACCGTGGTTGAGGGTTTAGGGCAGTTGAGGGGTTACTCTGACTGCAGGGTCCCAGTGCCACAAGAGGTAGGGTTTAGGGATTAGGGTTTAGGGTTTAGGGTTTAGGTCCGATCGGCTATACTCGGAATCAAGGTAACGCTGCCATGTGGGGTAGTTCAGGGTTTAGAGTTTAGGGTCTAGGGATTTTGGTTTGGGGTTTAGGGCTTCGAGTCTAGGGTTTAGGATTTGGGGTTTAGGGTTTAAGGTTTAGGGCCCAGGGCGAATTGACATTGACGCTTTGAGGATGTGCAGACCGGGCGAACACAGGAGCTGACAGAATCATAGCATTGCTTCAGACAAGACCCACTTGAGCATTAAATTTAGGGTTTTGGGTTTAGGGTTTTTTTTGGGTTTAGGGTTTATAGGGTTAGGATTTAGGGTTTAGAGACAAGACGATTCACCTATGCCCAAAATGCACCAGGCAGGCAGTCCGACAGCGCTAACCAGCTAAGCAAACGACGGCGAATGTGTTACCGAGGCCTGGCATATGCAAAGCCCGTCTTCCACCCAAGACCCCGGGCACAAGCTTGGCACCTTAGGCCAGACAGCCCTGAAACCCCTAAACCCGTAAACCCCCCCAAACCCACATAAACCCCAAACCTAGGCTATTCATTCTAGCTGCACGCAGTCGGAAAAGAGCCCCTTAAAAACAAAAAGCAAACTCTCTCCAAGAGGTTAGGGCTGATTGGTCCTAAGGTCTTTCAATCCGAGCTTAGGGTTTGTTCGGTGAATTTCAGTCTCACCATGGCGTTACGCGGCTGCAGCAAAAGCTGGGTGAGAAAGAGAAGTCTGCCCTATCAGGTAGAGTGTGCCGTCGGATGCCTCGCAGCCTGGGAAACTCTGCAATCCCAAAGGGTCCAAGTATTGACATGGTAGCTACTTTGTACTTAAAGGATCATGGGACTTAGTAAGTCGGGTTATAACTAAGGTAACTAAACTTATAACCCCAATTAAGGGACTTATAACCATACTTACTAAGTCCCGTGATCCTCCAAGTAGGTATTTGGGCCCCAAAGTATATACTATTCTATAACTTGGACCCTTTGGGAATGGGCTGTTCAGGAGGGTATCCTCAGTCCGAACCACACGCCAGAAGCAGGACTCCGTCGTTCTGCTATGCAATCCCTAAGGGTCCATGTGCCCAAATAGTAGATACTTTAGCCCCGAAGTATTTATATAGGGACTACATTAAGGCCAAAGTATATACTATTTGGGTACATGGACCCTCAGGGAATGTTATCTTGGTCACTTGCAAGACGCTCGTGAGCTACGTCAACAGCGAGAAACGCATGGGCCGGCCCGCGAAGAGGATGAGAAACAAACGAAGCTCCCCTACAACACTAAAGCTTACCCTAAAACCCAAAACCCTAAACTAAACAACCCTAAGCCCTATAAGCCCTAAATCCAAAGCCCTAAAGTAAGCAAGCCTGAGCCCTATAAGCCCTAAAACAAAGCCCTGAACTAAACAACCCTAAGCCCTATAAGCCCTAAGCCCAAAGCAACCCTAACCCAGTAGAACCGAAAGCTCTGAAGCCGTCAAAGAAACCCTAAACCCTAAACCCTAAACCCTAAACCCTATAAAGCCTTGCGCAGGATCAGCCCATGAGTCCGGTGACGTCGCCCAGCTCGCAGAGATCACGTAGGTTTAGGGTTTAGGGTGTAGGGTTTGGGATTTTGGGTTTGATGTTTAGGGTTTAGGATTTATGGTGTTAGGTTTAGAGATTTCGTAGGGTTTCGGGGTTTATGGTTGTGGGTTTTTGGGGTTTTGGGCTTTGGGCTTGGGGCGACAGGGTTACGAAGAAATAGAACCTTCAGGAGCCAAAGGATTCAAGAATTAGGTACTTGTGTTCAGCTCAGGCTAGTAGAAACGCAGTCGGGCATGTGAGGAAGTATATGATACTTATAAGTGATTAAATGTAGTTGAATATGTGGCGGAGTATTTGATACTTAGTAATCAGATATTTGGACCCGTCGGGCAAAGGTCGGAAGAGGAGTTCTTATAAACTATGCCAACCCCCCAAATCTTGTATCATCACCTAGTCTCCACTGTAACATGGTTACTAGGTCCTGTGGACCCTAAGGCTAAAGGGTCGGAATAGACGGTCATCATATCCCCTGATCGTTCCTAACATAAGTAGACCCCCCCAAATCCTGTTCAACCCTAAAACCCAAAACCCTAAACCCTAAACCATTTTCGCCTTCGGGGTCCCTGCAGTGGGCGGGCTTTCCTTCGGCCGTTTAGGGCTTTGGCGGTTTAGGGTTTAGGGCTTAGGAACTGGGAATTTGGGTTTTAGGTTTTAGGACTAAGCCCTTACATAAATCGGCCATCACAGAAGGGATGGGGCTTTAGGTTACGTAGGGTCGATTGTCTACCGTAGACCCCTAACCACCCTCCATACCTACAATATGAACGACCATGTGCAATTTTCTGTGCGGGGAGGGGGGCGGTTCTAGCAGGGTGGGTCCAAAACTGATGAGGTAGTTATTCAGGGACCCACAACGACATAAGCATACGCATGTCAAGGGGATATCCTACCTTATTGGGCTTCAGTATAAGGGTGTTGTTTATGAGAAGTTGTTCTTGCGTGTTTTTTGGGGGGTGGTAGTCGTTGGGGGTGGGACACTAGTCTGTAGGTTCTTATCTTGGGGGTTGGATGATTCTACTTAGACCCCATTAACCCTAGCCCTAAACCCTGAACCCTAAACCCTAAACCCCTAAACCCTAAACCCTAAACCTTTGGGACCGTACTTTCAACGCGCTCCTGAGGGGCCACGTGCTTCGCCTTCACCTTGCGGGCGCCCCAGGCGACGTCGCGTCCTCAGGATTCGTCCGGTTTAGGGGGTTTAGGGTTTAGGGTTTAGGTAGGGTGTAGGGTTCAGGGCATCGAGATATGAGTACGTCAGGAGTTATAAACCCTCATCCTCAGGCTCCATGCATTTGTATACTGGTCGAAGCTTATGCATTAAAGGGTTCCTATATACAGGTACTGTAGGGCCCAGTCTATACTATTTATAGGTGCATGGAGCCTCAGGGCTATAGGAATCAAACCAAGGGTCCCGGTCCACACAGCAGACCCAGAATGCATTTCACAGCCTACTTGAAGGATCATGGGACTTCGTAAGTAAGGTTCCAAGTAGCTTAGCTCGGGTTATGATTGGTAGTTGCAAGGTATCAAGATGATGGTTACCTTCTTTAATAGCCTTGGTTACCAAGTCCCATGATCATACGCAAGTACCTACCGTCCTCCATTGTAGCTCCTTTTTGTGTTTCGCAAACAGATTTGTGTGGTCAGGATCCTACAAACCCAAACCCCTAAACCCTAAACCCTAAACCCCGAGCCCAAACCATAAACCCTGAATCGATATAGACCCTACCTGGAGGTTCATGGGTAGTTAAAAGTAGGGTTATAAGTCCCTTAATGGGGGTTATTATAGTTACCCTACTTATAATTATAACCCCACTTAGGACTACCCATGAACCTCCAAGTAAATCCCAAATACTATTAAGCCACAAACCCCTAGCAACAAGTGGAGGGCCAACCCTAATAGAGTAAGACCCCTGAGAAACTTTTACAATGCCCAATGCCCTTCTGACACTCTTATGAACTCTACATATTTGTCACGACACGCTCAAGAAGCCTGTATAAAGCACTCAAGAAATCTTCGCACCATATTTAACCATTACAGGATCCTTGCATCTAAGTGCACGCTAAACCACCCTACGACGCGCTGCACCTTGAACCCGATAATCGTTCTACCCTAGACCCTAAACCCCCTAAACCCCCTA